>PVJX010017627.1:0-37997 GCA_004027295.1 Dolichotis patagonum | reverse complement strand
CAAATGGGACTTCCATACCCAGCTTTTTGAGGAATCTCCAGACTGACCTCCACAGTCGTTGCACCAGTCTACACTCCCACCAACAGTGCAGAAGAGTTCCTTTTTCCCCACAGCCTCTCCAACACTTGTTGTTGGTAGTGTTTTCTATCTTGGCCATTCTTTCTGGAGTGAGATGGAATCTCAGTGTGGTTTTAATTTAATATTTTCTATAATGCAGATATATTTTCTCCAATTATGCCATTTCTACAAGGTGCCACCCTCTACCAAGAACACTGTAACAGCCTCAACAGGAATGTTTAACTTTGAAAAAAACACTGCATTTTAAAAGTATATTTAAGAGCTGGGGGTTTAGCTCAGTGGCACAAGTGCTTGCTTGGCAAGTGCTAGGTCATGAGTTCAATCCCCTGTACAAAAAAAAGTACAAATATCTATGATACTTTTCAATGTTTACCAGGGAAGGTCTTTATTTCAGTTTAGATTGATACTATGTCAATTCTTGTTTTGTAGGGATGCTTCTGCTCCTAAAATTTGATGGGAAAATCACTGTATTCAAGTCTTTGTCAAAGTGGTAGAGACTCAACATTACTCTTTAACATCAGTTTCTGGTTTTGTAGCACTTTGAGGATTCCCGTACCTTAAATTTAAGGTAGAAAACAACTTTAGTTCAATAATAACTGGTAGATAAAATCTGATCTATTCGCTCTGGTTGCTCCTGTTGCTCTGTAATTCATGAAGCCCTTCAGGGAAACCCTGCCTAGACATCTGTACTCTCCCTGCATTACTGCTTTGCAATGGTAAATCATCCTATAAACTGTCTCTTTCAAAGGTAATCGTGGTTCTTAAACTGGTATTAATCAGTCTCATATGTCTAATTTTATTATTCAGGAATACATCCATTCACAAAGTGTTTTTAAATGTGAAGTAAGTTTCAATGTTAAAGTTATGGTGTGATGCAGATGTGGTGTAAGTCTTCAACTTATGGTTTTCATTTATGCATGTTGATACATGTAGCTCTAGTTTTATCTATTCTAGTGTCATTGCAAGAATAAACCACAGACAATTTAGTAGTTAGCTGGTCTCCACTTTTTCACTATTTTAAGTAGAGCTAAAATAAACATCATAGTACATACTCCCCTGGTCTTCATGTAAATGATTTATTTTTCAATAAGGGTGGCTTTTAATCTAAGTTTTCTATCTCTGCATGAAGACTTCAGTCTTGTGGGGGTTTTTTCCCATCTGTGTATATTCTTTGGTGAAGTTTCTGTTTGAATCTTTTCAAAACTGGATTCCTTATCTTCCTATTGAATTAAAAACAATTCTTATATAAGTTAAAGTCTACTGTTCCATACAGGTTTCACCAATATTTTCTACCATACAACAGCCACATTTTCACAACAGTGCCTATTAAAAAAACAACTGACTTTAACAAAGTCCTTTTTATCAATATTTTGATTTTTGTGTATTTAAGAAATCTTTGCCAAAACCCAAAGTAACTAAAAGTTTCTGTTTTTAGATTTTTATGAATTCACCTCATGCATTTCTGTGATCCACTAAGAGTTAACTTTTATATATGGCATGAAATCAGGGACAAGGGTCACTGTTTAGCATACTGATACTCAACTTTTCCAATACTACTTATTGAAAATTTTCTTCTTTTCCCACTATACCTTACTACCTCTATTAAAGATCAACTGATAAGGGCTGGATACATAGTTCAGTGGTAGAGTACCTGCCTAGTATGTTTGAGGCCCTGGGTTGAATTGCCAATACCAAAAAAAAACAAAAAAGTATACTGACTCCATGGTTTGTGGTTGATTTGTGAATTCTCTATTTTACTGATCTAAGTCTAGTCTTACACTAAACCACAATGTCCTAAAGTAGGGTAGGATAAAGCTTCTAACTTTACTCTTTTTCAAGTTGGTTTGAGTAGACTAGGTTCCTTATCGTTTCTATGAAACTTTTATAATCAATTTAATAATGTCTATAAAAAAAAGTCTTCTTGGATTCTGAGCAGGCAGCCATTGAACAAACAGCTAGATCTGTTTGAGGAAAATTGATACCTTAATGATGTCACATCTTCTCATTCCTGAAAACAGTACCCATCTCCATTTATGTTTTCTCACCAAAATTCTGTGGTTATCAGTGTACAGTGTTGCACATTTTTTAAACCAAGTTTCCTCAGTGCTTCATAAAAACTGAAGGTTACAGTAAATAGTATGCTCTTCCAAGTTCAATTTCTAATATTCAGAAATATAGTTGGTTTTTATATATTGAACTAGCTCACTTATTCTAACAGGTTGCTGGCTTCTTTTGATTTTTTTTCAACATGGATGTTCATGTTATCTGTGAATAAGAGTTTACTTTTTATTACAATAGCTAGGGTTTCCAATACAACGTTTGTAGAAGTATGGGAACGGAGGTAAATCTAGTCCTTGTAATTCCACTGTAACCCAAAGCTGAGCCTTTTGTGATGTTATAGAATTTGTACTATCTGTTTAGACCTTTAAAGTAGCTGGAAAATAGCAATCAGTATGAAAAACAGGCATCTACAGTTACCTGTTTCTAAACACTGTCCCAGCATTATTCACTCAATTCTTTGCCTGCTGACCTAATGCCATCTTCATTATCTGTCAAGCTCCCATATGTACATACTTTAATTTCTAAACTACCTGGTCCTGTTTACCTATGCCAAACTAATACCAATTCCAGGATCTTGCTGAAAGATCGCATCCGTCTCATGATTTGGAGTAATTTTATGTACTAATAATGCCCAAATTTCTTTGTCCACCCCAAATTTTACACTGATCTCAAACTCCTATTTCAACTGCCTCACTTGATTTGTATAAGAAATTTCAGATTATAAATGTCTTTAAGAACCAAATTCCTGATACTTAGCAATTGCTTACCTGCCACCTTCCCTTCTTCAGTAGGTGGAAAATCTGTTCTTCCATGAGCTCAAGTCAAATATTCCTCCCTGACTACCTCACACCCAAACCATCAGAAAATCCTGACCACTCTACCTTTAAAATGTATGAAAAAACCAGCCACCTACTTACCTGCCATCTTTATTGCTGCCATCCTGACCCAAGTCGGTACTATCTCTCACCTGGAAATATTCCAATAGTCTCTTCCCTGCTACCTGTCCTCCACGCTCATCCTCCTACAATCTGTTCTACTCAGGAGTAGGCAGATCATTTCCTGTACCACACGTCAGATCGTAACACCGCTGACTTGTAAATCTTCCCACCATCTCCCACCTCATAGATTTCAACTCCATGAAAACAGACTTGCCTCCTTTGTTTTCGTTAGTGCCCTAGATCCTTACTTAGTCCCTGGAATATTACCTGACAGGCAGTCAGTAAATATTGGTTGAGCTAATGAATGTCTTAATTATCATAGGTTTATAATTAGTGATTTTATCCAGCAGAATGAGACCGAAAATTCTTTTTTCCTTTAAAATTGTGAGCTACTGACTCTACTACATAAATTTAGAATCAGCTAGTCAAGTTTTACAGAAACCCTGAGAACTCAGGCTAGGACTGCTTTCAATTTATAAAATAATCTGAAGAGAATGGTTATCCTTTTGGTGGTGAGTTCCTCTACACCAAAAACATAGTAGGGACCTGTATGTCCTGTCTGCTTCTTTCACGTCCTTCAGTTGTGTTTAGTTTCCTTCATTATAAAGCAAGCCTCTTTCCTCAAACATACTTTTTTTTTGCTATTACCATAAACATTAATGTATTTTAAAAAAATCACAAATTTTTAAACTGTCTTTTGTCTTCAAACATGCTTAGATTTCCCTTTGCCTAAACAAAAAACAAAAAAGTCCACTTGAAGGCAGGGAGGTGGCTCAGTGGCAAAGCCACATGCAAGGCCCTAGGTTTGATCGCCAGCACCACAAACAATAAAGCTCCACTCGCCACCTCTTCTGTGTCAGTGGAAGTAGTAGAGTGAAGAAGTACTACCTCCATGGCTGCTTCACTTGCTACTCAATCCTTAACCCCTTAACCCAGTTGTTATCCAACTAGCTAGGGGAAACTGCTCTTTCTAAAGCGACCACTGAGCATCGACCACCCAATTCCACGGCCCTCTCTCAGTATCTATCTCCTTTGGCCTCAGCTGTACAATACACCAGTAACATCTTAGTCTTTTACTCTGCATTCTCTTTAGGTTCCATGAAACTAATGTTTCACTTCCTTCTCCTGAGTGCCTTCTCTGTCTTCCAATTTCTCATCTAATTTTTATTCTACGAAGAACCTATATCCACCCCAGGGATTCAGGGAAAGTGTCTCAGGAAGCAGAGTTTGAGCCTGCTTTTGCAGCAAGACTAGGGTTTACAAGACAGGTCAGCATATCTGGCAGAGGACAGCATATGCAAGGTGAGGACGGGATGATTAATTAGACAGTCTTGAAGCATTTGGGGCACCTAAGCTATGGTGTCCAATATAGCAGGCAGTAATCTCATGTACACAGTTACTCAGTACTGGAAATGTGGCTAGTCCAAAATGAGATACGTTCTAAGTGTAAAATATACACAAATCTCAAAGACTTAGCAGGAAAAAGGGTACCAAAAAACTGCATTAATTGTTTTATTGATTACATGCTGAAGTGGTATTTTGGATATATTGCTTTAAGTAAGATATACTAACATTAATTTTATCTGGTTTTCACTTTTTTAAAATGTGACTATTAGATTTCTACTGGATACAGTACAAGGGCCCAGTAAGAGTATAAGGGCCAGTCGACACAAGGGAGGAGAAGCAGGAGATTCCACAGTATTTTCTTTTTACTCTTATTAATGTCAATAAAGTTCAGGTCCTGATTACTTCTCACCTAGGGTTATGTCAATGGTCCTACTGATCCCCCCTCTACATTCTTGGGCTTATCATAATCTGTTAGGCACTGTAATCATACTCATCTTTGAAAAGCACTTCACCCCCCCCCCCACTGCTCAGTCATCTCTCTCAGGGTTCTTGTGACCTTCTAAAGTTAAGAGTTTGACACTGTGACACACTTCAAGGCTTTCCACTCTTCAAGCCTAACTGGTAGCTGTAGGACTACCTAATACTTCTGAGCCCTTGACTGTGCCAAAATGGAGTTGTCACCTAAACTCCACTTACATTTTTCACCTTAATGTTCATCTTATGATCTTCTCCTTGCCTATAATGCCATTTCTCAAATTCCTGTTTATCAGAATCTTATTAGAAAATAAAAGTAATGTGTTAGTATTTTAAAAAGAAGCAATATGGGGAGTGGTCATTTTGTTAGAGGCACAAGTACAGCAGAAGCATTTAGGATTTTTTTTATCCTACAAGGATTTCAGAGTCTATATCAAATATTCACTCATTCACGAAACATCCTCTAACTACTGCAAATCTTCAGCTGACACGCAACCCTTCAACAGTGTTCTGTGTTACCTGTCCCTCCAGGTGCTGGCTACACTAGACAGTAAGACATTAGCCCTGCTCTTAGGAGTTCAGCCCCAGGAGAAAAAGCTCTGTAAGTCAACAGTATGGAGTGCAATTTAGGCTTTGATGGAGGTGAACACGATGGAACACTGACGAGTCCTTGCCCAGGCTGGCAGCAGGGAGCCACCAAGAAGGCAATGGAAGAGTCCTAGATGGGCTGCTCTCCTTTTGAGCAGACCAGAGACCCTGTAGCATTTCTCTTCTGGTTATCCAGTTCTGCTTTTGATACTGTGTGCACATACAGTCAGTTCTCATTATTTACAGATTGCTTACCAATATGCCTACTGGGAAAAGTTAATCACCAAAATCACGGCTTGTGGCAATTTCTCAGTCATTCCCAGACATTCCCAGAGTGGTGAAAACTGTGAGCTGCACAACACTCAGTTTCTCAGCTTGTTCTACAAGCCAAGGTAGAAATAAGGTGACACTTGGCATTCTTGTTTGAGCCCTCAGAAGAGACAATGTCATTGTTGCAGTGTTACATTTTTGTGCTGTTGGTGATTCCATTGCTTCAAATGGCCCCAAAACACAGTGGTCAAGGGCTGCAAAAGCATGTGACGGGTTTTCCAGAGAACACACAGTTAGAGAAGCTTCATCCCAGCCTGAGTAATGATAGTGCTGCTCATGACTTGAGGGTTAATGAGTACTTCATACCCAATGAGATGCTTCTAAAGCAAAACACCCATGACGCAAGTGCAGTGTTAATCAACAGATGAAAATGTTGTGACAAGAGGCTCACAGGAACCTAACCCTGAATTTCCCGAGAGCAAGGTGTCAAGATTCATTAATTCACCATTGCTGACAACTTTGTAGAGCATGAGTACTGCAAATAATGAGAAGCAACTGTACTTATCTTTCCCTTGAAAGACCTGTCTCAGTTGTCACTGTGGAATAGGAGGTAGCCACTATTAGTTAAGTCTTAACTGAGAAGAAAATAGGTTTCTTTTGTGAATGCCTTAACCTCAAAAAGAGAGATCATACAGTTTAACAAAGGCTGGATATTAAAAGTAACTCTTTATAGTACTGATTTTATAGCTTCAGAATGCTCAACAATAGCCATCATCTGCATGCTTACCATTTTTGTTCTTCAGATTAGGGTCTGCTCCACTTTTTAGAAGTTTTAAGGCACATTGCTTATGGGCCCGGTAAGCTGCACAGTGCAAGGGTGTATTTCCTAATTGATCCACACAGTTTACATCAGGAGGATTGGGCCTGTTGAGCTAATAGTTAAAAGAAATGCAATACAGAATTACACATCAAGGATAGACCTCCTCCCATGATACACAGGAAGGTATTTCAAGCAGAGCTGGGAGAACAGCTGGGCTCCTTGGCATTTGCACTATCCATGGCATCTTGCTCACTAAACCAGCTAACCCTGCCACTCCTGAACTTGTCCTCAGGTACCACAAGACCTCAGGCTGTGCCCAGGACTCACAATGCCCTGATGACAGGTACCGCACTCTCTGCCAGTACTGCCCACCCACCCCTGATCTGCTCACTCCTAGCAGGCTTGCATTTCACACCCATGACAGTGAGACTACAAATCGGGCACCATAAGCAGCCCAGAGAAAAGTTAAAACCATAGATGTTAAATGTGTAAATGTCAAAGTTATACTGAATTTGTTGCTCCCACCTTACTGCTTTAGAAACTTCTTTATATAGTCTCCATCTCGCGAAATTTAAAAAATGTTTCAGAGGCACTATACTTAGAAACCAAAGAAGCCTTTTCAAATAAGCTGAAATAAGCTGAGAGCAAATGGCAATGCCTCAGTCTTGAATTCAGAATCTATTTAGAGTTTCATGTTTAATGAGACATTGTAGGAAATGGAAACTGGAAAGTAGGTCTCTTAGGAAGAAAAAAAAAAAGTGGGCAAAGCTTTTAGTCTGTTCTAACATGACATGAATACTCCAAAACACTGTCCCCTCTCTGTTCCTTTCTAGATGGACAGTTTTCCTTTCAGAAATTATCGTTCATCAAAATTAGAAAAACATATTCCTTTATAGGGTCTTACTTATTGGGTTTCAACTTTAATTTGGCTTCATCAAAAAAAAATTTTTTTAAAGTTGTCCTTACATTAACTATTTGCTATAAAAAAACTGGATTCTTATCCATCAGCTTTCAGTAAGGGATGAGGACATAAATCAAATTCATTGGGAGGGATCACTATTTATAATGTGTCTTGTTTAAACTATTACCATCTTAATGTTGTTAGATTTTTAAGGACATTCATCCTTTTATTATGAACTCTAGAAGTTTTTCTGATTCTATGTTCCACTATTATGAATATAACATTAAGTGAAAATTTCCCAAAATATAAAGAAATGATGCTTTTTGTTTGCTTTACCAGGGCTGTAAGATCTGCTATTTTGCCTTCTCTTGCTGCTGCTAAGAGTAATTCTTCAAGCTTTCTCTGTTGAGTCCTTTCTACAGCTGCAAAAAGAAAAAAAAAAGTATTACACTACTGCTAGTCAGGATCTTACTAGCAAGTTAATTATAAAGATTATAAAAAATAAAGTGACCCAGTGAGAAAAATAAGAACATTATGAACTGTAATGCAAACACAAGCTTTGTTATTCACACTGCCTGCCACTGCCAATGGGTATGACTTCCTTTAGACTGGGATGAAATTAAGTTTTCAATTCAGAGGGCTTTAGGTATTTTATTCACAATAACACTCACCACAGATAACTGTGAATTACTTTCCCACACTGCAACACTATTACATGATTGCTCTGACAAGTAGGCAATGGGATTTCTTACAATGAAAAAAGTAACACCTAAGGATTAACACTGGACTGCCTGGCAAGCCTGAGGTCAGGAGTTCGATTCCTAGTACAAAAAAACATTATCATTGGAGCCAGCTGTAGTGGTGCATGCCTATAATCTCATCACTCTAGAAGGCTGAGGCAGGATCACAAATGAACAGAGTCCGGGTGACTTAGCAAGACCCAGTCTCAAAATACAAATGAACAGATAGTGATTTGGGGATGCAGCTCAGTGCAAAGGCCCCAGGTTCATTCCCCAGTACTGAAAAAAGAAGTCACAGTGGCAGACACACAATGTTAGATATCAATTTACTTAAACACTTCCATGTGAGAATATAAGATTCATTTTAACAAATACTATAGCACTTATATGCCAAGTGCTATTCAAAACACTGTAAAAATAATGACTCATTATATTCTCATAAATACCCTGAGGTAGATATTACTATTCTTATTTTATAGACAAACAAACTGAGGCACCAAAAGGTTAAGGGACTTAACCAAGGTCACACACTGGAGGAGCTAGGATTGGAACCTGGGCAGGCTGACTCCAAAGTCCATGCTCCTATCTGTGATGCTGCTTCTCAAATAATTTTCTGCAGGGAAGGAGCAACTGGCAATCTGATTTAAGAGTAGAATATGTCCATAAGGCCTCATTTCTGGTAAATCTGAATTCTGTTCTGGCTGACAGACAAAGAAATAATTTCATACAAAGGCTCAGGAACCCCATTTATCCTGGTCAAAGGCCATGAGGGAGGAAAATTCTCCTGGCAGTCTTCCTGCCCAAGTCAAGTTATGAACAGAGAGGAGGTAGTGATCCTGGGAGTTGAGAAACACATGAACATTTATTAAGAGTTAATAATTAAACTAGATGTGGTTTCCCATGTCTATAATCCTAGCATTCAAGAGGCTGAGGCAGGAGAATCACTGTGAGTTTGAGGCCAGCCTGGGCTACATAGTGAGTTCAAGTCTAGCCAGAACTACGTAGCGAGACCCTATCCAAAAAAAAAAGAAAAAAAATTACTGTATATCAATTCTTGGTCAAGTCAAAGGAACAGTCAGGACCAGCTGAGTTCTGTCCTGAGAAACGACTTGCATTGCTGGGTGTCCTCATCTCCCAGTTTCATGTTTTCGGTTCCGTATCCAAACTCTCCACATCCATACGAGTTCCCAGTGTTTCCTTTGGTTGCTGGCAGTCACTGTGTTCTTTAGTCTTTCCTTTTGCTGATCCTATAGCACTGACCTGTAAGCTCTTCAAGGCATGCCTCTCTCCTGTATGCACCTCTGCTACTGCAGGTAGTAACCTGAGCTATAACCTTTTTCCCTCAGTCAATGAGTTCCACATCTATGGATTTAACCAGCACAGACTACAAATATTTCTTTAAATCTCTGTGGACACATATACACATTTTTTCTGTCATTATTTGCTAAACAATACAGCATAACAACTATTTAATAGTATTCCTACTGTATGAAGTATATAATAAGTAGAAATAAACTATATAGGAGGATGTTCTTCCATTATTTACAAAAATATTTTATATAAGGACCTTAAGCATCTGCAGATTTTGGTATACAATGCTGTCTTGGAACTAATTCTCTACAGACACTAAGGAATGGCTAAACTTACATGATTATGTAATAAAACATCTTTGTTTTTAAGAGAAATATACTGAAGTATTTAAGATAAAAGTTATCACTATGTCGACAAAGTTCTTCCAAATGCCTCACCAAGGGGAAAAAAAAGTAAACACAAATCACATATAAAAGAATAAACTAGATGTGATAAAATGCTAGAAATTGATGAATCTAGGTGAAGGATTCACAAACGTTCATTGTATTTCTTTTTCTTGTTACTGGTACCAGGTATTGAACCCAGAGAATACTGAGCTATATCCCAGGCCTATTTTAATTTTAAGACAGGGTCTTGCTAATTTGTCTGGACTGACCTAGAACTTAGACTCTTACTGCCTCAACTTCTCAAGTAACTGGTATTACAGGCATGCATTACCACACAAGGCATGTATTACCCTTGAAATATAGCCAGAGATTGCAAATTTTTCAAAATAAAAGAGAAAGAAGGTATTCTTTTCTAGTCCCTGCCAAGCAGCAGTCAACTCTCTCCCCAAATGCCTCTAGTCAAGAAAACTCACTACACCCTTGGCAAGCTATGACATTTGTAACAATATGTTGGACCCAAGGACAAACTGCCTGGGCCTTCCAGCAACTATGCCACCGACTTGCAGTTGCTCTGTCACAGATAAGGTCATCCCTCTCTCAAACAGCAGTTCTTCAGATATTCAGATATGACTTCACTGTGGCTCCCTATGTTTGTCTCTCTGGGGGAAAGCATTCCCTATCTCTCTGTGCATTATTCTACTATCTGGTTTCTGATATATCTATGGTCTTAGTGGGTTGCACAACGTACTTCCTATAGTTTCCTGACAACCATTTACTGCTCCACTCCATGAATGGTACTACATCTAGCTATAGGGATCTCATTAGAACAGAATCATTATTTCTCGTCATTATAGACAATGTAGTATAACAACTGTAAATGGTCAAATGATTCTCTACTTCTATTTCCCAGGCTTCAACCGCATGACCTGACAAAACATATTAACCATAAAGTCAACTAAGCCCTTGCCCTTGGATGGTTTGGGTTTTGGAAAAGCCTTAGGGCATTCTTTGCAATTGTCCTTGTTAAATGTCAGCTTGCTCACTAACCTAATACTCCAGTCTGGCAGGAAAACCTCAGTTCCGGGTTCTTATCTCGATACATTAAAATGATAGGACAGGATCAAAGACAGTCACCTCATCCTCTCAATTAGATGACATGTATTGAAGGACAGGGACCACATGTAATATGTTCTGCACATCCCAAAAATCATGATACAGTGCCTGATAAAAAAGATTATGTGATAATGTGCTTTTTTGTTGACAATTAGTCATTTTAAATGCAGGAGCAAGTGGAGACACTGATCTAAAGATGTCTGACAAGCAGAAGTCATTCTGTAACTACAGAGCAAGTGAGTTCAATTCTCAAGCCCAATTGGAAAATAGTAGTTAAAAAAAAAAAAAAAGCAGGACCTTGGTTTTTATAGAGATAAAAATACCAACAATTACAACTAAGAAATCAAAACCCTTTGAATACAAAATTACACTGCCCATCTCTTAATTTCAAAGTATACAAAAATGAGACATTAGAAACTGAAATTCTAATTCAGTCTCTTTATTTATAAAGTAGAAACTGAAGTTCTTATTTTCTCTACATTAAAAATACTACCAAAAGATAACTATAGTGAAGCCCTGGCCAGTCAGAGAAAAACACTATTGTGTAAGGATTTCCTAATGTATGTACAGAAGTGTTCTTGTTTCAAAGTATGTTAGAGAAATCTGAGTTATTGCAGACTCATAGACCTTAAATGTAATTTAATCTCTGATGTTCATAACAATGAAGCTAATCCATCGAGAAATTACTGTCATCCGTTATACTACGATGGAGTCCTCGGGAAGACAGAGCCAACCACAGCCAGCTCTCCAGTACCACAGGAAGCCCAACAGCTACATGCTTCTGTCCTGCACTTCTGTACTCCTTCAGAGTCAGGCTTTATCAGTTTATTGGCCATATTCCCTAGTGTTTCTAATTTCTTGGGGTTTTTTTTGTTTTTGTGAAGAATGTAAAAGCTATAGATGAGGAAACGTTCATATTTTTAGCCTAAACAATGACTCCATAATGACCTTATCAGCAGAGTATACTGACATTGCTGATCTACTTTGTTATTTCAGAAGTCATTTTACTCATATTCTAGACTTTGGCTGTCAAGTAAATTTGTTAACATCCATAATATTTACCTTCGAGCATGTTCCTGATTTCTTTATCATGACTGGCTTCTTTTGCTGTCTGTCCATTCCCATTTACAACCGCCGTATCAGCATTATATTCTAAAAGAAGCATTACCAACTCCTAAATAGAAAAAAGTTTTTATTAAGCTAAGACTTAATTGCACTGCAACTGTTTCTCAATTAATAACTACAGTTTCTATAATAGAAAAAAGTGCTAAGAACCTATAGCACATCAATTATTCTACAGTGAGTGTTCAACCAGTTCTGATAACCAGTGACTGCCCAATTGTTAATTCATAATACGCAGCCTTAGTTTGTTGAAAAGAAAGTTTTGTTTTATCTGTTTCTTTTTTGTAAGAATCTTTTTAGTTTATGTGTTGTACTCTTGAGTTTATGTGTTGTACTTTGAAGATGATACACAGTGTAATAACTATTTTCTCATTAGTTATGAAATGTTTTACTTTTTCATAAATTTCACAATTAAAAACAAATATATAATTATTTTTAAGCAAATTACTTGATTGTTTTACTAAATTCACATGGTCAAACTAAACATGCAAGTAAACAAATCTATTATTTGATAGAGCATGTTATATATCTACTTAACTGCATTCCTCAGTGGTCTATTGGGAAAAAAATTTTTCCCTCAGTGGTCTATTGGGAAAAAAATTTTTCCCAACAGACTTAGTTTTTCAAACTTTGATACCCACAGAAATTACAGCAGTATGTTCTGAAGTGACAGAGACTGATGGGATACACCACTACCAAAGGAGCAGCATAGAGTAGGCAACCTCTTTAGGTCAATACTGAACAATGGAAAGTATGATTCATGTTTATTCCTAATTGGCTTTTTAGGAATTTCAACTTGTACGTAAGTCCAGGAATACTGAGTCAGGGACACAACTTAAGACAGCAGAAATGCAGGAGGCAGCAGAGAATATTAGAAATGTGACTTTTTATTTTTCTGAGATGCACAGCCCCGAGTTAAAGGCTGCTGGCAGCATCTATTCTTTGGCTCCATGCTAATTCCCACGCTGCAGGTTCTGACAACATTAAGGAGGAACATCCTCTTGTGTTGTTTTAGGAGTTTGCTCTTTCCTCTGGCCACAAAATTTCCTACATTCTTTTATTTTTATGGTAGAAAAAAATGCTTAGATAACATTTAAAAAACACAAGGAAAAGGAAATAATACACTTATTCTCTTAGTCACTAATGACCACCACCAACATTTTGATGGATTTCTTTCATATCATTTTCCTACATATAAGTTTCAGATTTTCTTAAACATAATTTACTTGAGATAGCTGTTTTGTTATATGCCTTTCACCTAATACATATCTTCCAGTGTACTGTACAGTTTACAAACACTGTTCATGGTTATTATTCTGTAAAATACACATTTTGAAAATAGGGAAATAAAAAAAAAAGAGAAAAAGAAAATAGGGAAATAGTTAAGAGATTTCCCAACATTTTAAGAAAGTGAACTCTTAAAATATCTTAGTATTTCCTTTTCTAGGGGGTGCCAGGAATGAAACTCAGGACCTCATGGTTGCCAGGCTCATGTTAAAGACATTTAACATTTTTGGAAGAAGTGTTTTTAAACTCCACATAAAGAGATCATAAAAGTAGAACAATCCACAGAATGGCAAAAATTATTTACAAAGCATATCTGATAAAAGACTTGTATCTAGAATATTTAAGGAATGTCTACTACTCGCCAATAAAAAGACAGTCCAAAGTTAAAATGGGCAAAGGTAACAATGAACAACCTGAAAGGGAATCAAGTCTGAGGCCCCCCTTGACTCAGAAACTCCAGGGATGGCACCAAGACACCTGTGCTTTCAGGAGCCCTCCAGGTGAGGCTGTGAGCCCCTAGAGAAAGGTGAAATAAGATTTCAATGAGTTCTTAGAGAACCAGAATCAGAAAATCGGAAGGCAACTCGAGAGACTGGTGGTTGGATCTCTATCACACTAAACACCCAAAAGGGACAGGTCACTGCCTGTTCTTAATGTCAAAGGACAGAAGAGGCTTTATTTTCGAGAGTGCTACAGCATAAAAACTTTCATTTTAAAAATGTTACTCTTCTTTAAACTTAAATATGCTTCACTATGCCCTATTAAAAACCATGCTGTTTCACTGGCACTTGTGCAGATAGAAAATTTTACCCCTCAAATCTGGGTTCTGGTGCTAGAATTCACGTATTGCCTGCCAGAGGCCCTGGGTTCATCTTCGAAATCAAAACGAGGGGTGGAGATCTAGTCCTGAGGGGACCCTGGTGCCTGGAGTCTTACTGCACCTACCTTTCCCTCACAAGGAACTCCTTTCACCCTTGTGTATGTTGTTTTCTTCTGAACCTTAAGCATCTTTCCACATTCCTTTTATTAATTATTCATGTAACAGACTTACGCACTTAACACAGTACAAGGGTCTCCAGGGAAGACACTCCTAAATATTAAATACTGAAGAGATTTTAAAACAGAAAGCTGTGACAAAATCAGGGCTGAGCTAGAATGCTGCCTGGGGCACCCCTGTGGAGGCTGGAACTGAATGCAGAAAGTCAGGAAAATGACTACGACATGAAGCAACCGAGGTTAAATGCAATGAGTCTACTCCCAAGTGCAGGCAGTAAAAAGATTTACAGTGAAAATAATTTCAAAAATCAACTCAAGTACTGCACAGGGAACAGGTATGGAGAAAGATGGGTCCCCTTTTGGATGCCTGAAATTTCAGATACTGTAGGTATCACTGGCCAAGAGAACATTTAGAACATTTGTCAAATAAGAAGTCATATTTTCATATTCATCTGCTTCGTGGGTGTCACGCAGTAAGGTTAGGACTAATACACAACTGAGGTTAAAGAAACTTTAACATAGCTGTGAATCACGTCCCCAAATGGTCCCAACTCCATTCTCTGCTGAGTAAACTGTCAGGCATTCCCTTACTGTACACTAAACTGCTGGCATCACCACACAGTTCATGTCAGGTGACACTGAGAGCCCCCATACTCACACTGCTTTTAAACAACTTTATAAGCTATAATTCACATAGTGTAAGTTTCACCTCCTTAAAAAATGTACAATTCCATGGCTTGTAATGTCTTCCCAGAGTTGCAAAATAATCACCACTATCTAATTTTAGGACTTTTCATCACTCCAAAAAGGAAGCCAATATCCATTTTTACTCCCTATTTCCCTTTTCCCCAACCGCCTGGCAACCACTCATCTCTACCCAATTTCTATGGATTTGCCTATTCTGGATGTTTCTACAAAGCAATCATACAACAGGTGGCATTTTGTGTTACTTTTCTGGTGCAGCATGATCTCAAGGTTCATTTACGTTTTGGCATGAATCAGTGCTTTGTTGCAGAATAATACCCTATTGTACGGGTAGACTGCATCTTGTTTATCCATTCACTAACTGATGAGCATTTGGGTTGTTTCTACTTTTGGCTGCCTTGAACATTCCTATGTTGATTTTAAAAGATGACTGTTTTTCCTATAAAATTATGTTTTAATCAAGTCCATGTGCAAAGTTTTACTTTTCTCCCCCCAGTACAAGTCAAGGCTTCACATATGTTAGGCAAGTGCCATGCCACTGAGCTGCATCCCCAGAATGAAAATGAAAAAAAAAAAAAATTAAACAGAAAAATGATTCCAAAACCAAAGAACACAAGTGTTCAGATTGAAGAGGCAGGAATGCTGAAATGGTCCCCAGGAAGCTCACTCCTGATATCCACCCTGCATAATCCTCAGAGCTGGGAACATGAAGGATTTTACTTCTACAGTCGGGTCATGTCACCCGGCACATCTGCCTTGAATAAAGGAAGTCTGTCCTGGGCAAACAACTTATTTAAGCAAGCCCTCAAAAGCAGACACTTTTTGGCAAAGAATGGAGTTGAGAGAGTCCATGGAACTAAGACCTGAGAATGGTCTGTAGTCGCTGAGAACAATTCCTGGCCAACACGGAATCCTACAACTGCAGGGAGGTCTGCTGACCACCTCAGTGTGCTTGCAAGCTGCTCCCAAGCCCCAGTAGGGAACACAGTCCAGCAGACACCTTGATTTCAGCCACATATAACCTGGACAGAGACTCCACATAAGCTGTGCACAGAATTCTGACCTCCTACATAATAAATGAGTGTTGATTTAAGCCACTAAGTCTCAAGGGCACCTTATCATGCATCAATAGAAGACTAACAGAAATTTTAAAGTCTAAAGGTAAAGGCAGTAAAATTTAGGGCTTCGATGGCAAGGAAAGATTCCATCTCACCTCTACTCGCATTTTTATCTGTGTGCATAGTCACCTAAAATAAAGATTATGTTTCCCAGTTATCCTTTAGCTAGTATGGTCAGGTCACTGACCAGTAGATTGAGAAGCATCTTCTTAAAAACTTCTAAGCATATTCTCTGAAGAGGCTTGCATATATTCTTTGGCCCTTTTGGCCTTCACAAGCATGATTCCAGCCACTGGAATGCTCTTGCACTGAATGATATGGTCACAGTTACACACAGTGGAGTAAGACAGGAATCCTAAATATTTGCCACCTGCCCTAGACTACCTATTGGACTTTGCTATGAGAGAAGCAGACTGTCTTGTTGTGCATCACTATTATTTTAGATTACCTACACCAAAATACTTCGTGATTAAACAACAATCTGGTGACATGCAAAGGTCCAGAAATCACAGGAATCCTAGACCTCTCTACAACTCTGAAAGTTAGATAACAGTGACAAAATGACTTCAAAGTGATGACAGCAAACAACTCCTAACCCAGAAATCCACAAAGTGCAAAACTATCAAACACAGAAGAAAGAAATATGTTCAAACATATCAACTCTCAAAATACTGATTCCTCAGGAACGCTTTTCAGAAAGCACCTGAAGACTGGGCTAACAGAAGGCAAGAGATCCATGAAACAGGAAATCCTATGCAGGAGAGTGAAGAGAATTCTGAAAAGGACTGGGAATGATAGCTCCAGAATGACAGCCAAGTGCACAGCTCTGGAGGACAACCAGTCCAGGGGACAGCGAGGACACAGGGAGCTTGGAGAGTAACTTTAAGAAGAAATTATGACATGACACGTATGATTATGATGAAAGACAGGATAAATAACTCTGGCACTCTTACAAAGAGTTTAATGTTGATTTTAACGTTTAATGTTGAGTTTAATGAGAAAAGGAACTAATGAAGAAATCCCTAAACTGTAGAAAATGAGCATGCATGCATGTATGTATATATATATACATATATATATATATGTATATATATATGTGTGTGTGTGTGTGTGTGTGTGTATATATATATATATGATTCCCTGTAGCTCAAGCTAAAAACTACCATAGTTATAAACTCATTATTTAACCAAAATCTAGTGATAGATTAAGAGAATGAGAAAAGTTTAAGCAGGCAGTAAGGTAGGGAAAATGAACAAAATATGTACCTGCCAGTGAGAAATCAACTGGAAATCTAAGTTTAAAAAATAATTGATATACTTACAGTGACATAAGTATATTATTTGTAAAGATGAAGGCTTAAAAATAAACCCTGAAGTAACAGCTAAAAATATTAAAAGTCATCATCTCTGGGAGATGTGAACAGAGAAGGCGGTCATAGGGCGAGGGTCATCAGTTCAATGTAAAGCCTCGATATTATCAGGTATTTTAAAATCAACACACACATGACCAGTTGAATCTTTTTTAAGAGACAACCCACAAAGAAGTCTTAAAGATTCCTGGACACTGCTAAATATTAAATGATGCACGTTAAGTCCAAGGCACCTGATTAACTATACACTTCACAATTAGTAATGTCTGTGAAATTAGCACAAGAAAAGCCTGTTTTGCTAAGTTAACTGGGACTTAGATTTAGAAAACTAGAAAGAGCATTGCCTGACACTAGTGAGACAAAAACATGAAATCCACAATGCAAGTTGAGAGCATGGGAGAAAACTGGAACCAAGCAGCCTGGGGCCTCGGAAAGCGCTCCAAAGTGAGCACCAGCTCACCTGTGGCAGATCTGGGGGAACAAGGCAGGCCTGCCAGACAAGCAGATAAATGAACTCAGTGAGAAAGAGTGATCAAAGTACTGCGTCTGTCAATTATTCATTTAATTGTGCCTTAGGAAGGCCACACTCTATGAACCATTTCCATAACTCTTGGTCCTCCCAAGCCACCCCCTGAGCCTCCCAACCTGAACCTGCAGCTCCTGTTAACCACACTCACCTGGCTTCTAAGGGCCAAGTGTCCTCTTCTGACCTCTGTTTCAGGACCCCTCCATCCCCTGCTCACAGCGCTCAGATCTGCAGGGCCATCTCACAGCAACTCCAGGCCAGAGAGGAAATATGAGAGGACTCCTCAGTGGTATGGACGCCTACCTGCAATTTTCTTGGTTTTGGCAAATGATATCCTATCTAGGCCCCTCTGTGGCACATCAGTACCTGATATGTTTTCTGGTCTCACACACTGCGTCCAATCTAGCATGTTTGCTTCTCTACACCTGGTCTGCCATGCTACTTTGGGCATGTTGATATCTTAAGGGGGATAACCACTTTTCCCACACTGCTAAGAACCATCCAGGTACAACTCAACTTGTACCCTCAAAAGAAATCAATGATGAATGGTTAGAAGTTGAGGATCGGGCCGGGAATTTAGCTCAGTGGCTTAAGCGCCTGCCTGGCAAGCGTGAGGTCATGAGTTCAATCCCCGGTACCCCCCCGCCCCCCAAAAAAAGAAGTTGAGGATCACTGGCCCAATAAAAGTCATGAACTCTAATTCACTTTCTGGACCAATTTCAACTTTGGACTTAGGACTTCTTACTGAAGGAAGTGCCAAATTCTAGAATTATCTGTAATACTAAAGCAAATCTCCCCATTCCCCTGCTGCTCCCAAAAGGACTTGTGATCATTTATTCAAGCAATTGCACACTGAGGAAAGAACACCCAACATTTCATGGACTGTGAGATACAAGGCCTGAAATAGTACTGACACCAGGTGACCAAAGTGTCACCAAAGACAATAAACAGCACCTTGGTCCAGGTCTAGCTCACAGTACACAACATACCCAGGGTCAACCCACTAGTCCTGACTGTAAAATTGGAATAGTCATCATAGTTGTTGGCATGAGCTTCACACTGCTTCCTTGACCTACAGCCAAGTAGAAGGCCTTAAAACTACCCTCTTCTAGCCTAGACAAATCAAAACTACCTCATGGGAAGAAGAGTGGCAGAACTTAGTGCCATCCCTTAAAATGTAAGGGAATGCAAGGCTGATACTTCCTATCATAATCCCATTTAATTCACCCGTCTACCACTATAATACCAGATAGAATGCAGAAGAAAAAAACGGGAACTTCCAAAAACTCAACCAATATGGCCGTAATCACGGCCACTCTGCTAAATATGGATCTTTGCTACAGAAAGTTAATAGGACTACCTTAACTACACACTATATGGCAACCAGCAGCGAATGTATTCTTTTCTATCCCTGCCAGGGAAAAAAGAAACAAAGTTCGCATTCACATGCGCAACAGTGGATGTTTACAGCTTACCTCACACTATCTGGGCACCCTACAAAACCCGCCAGTCCACTTTATCAATGACATCAAGCTACTAGAACCAGATAAGCAAGAGGAGGCTAGAAAGTTAAAACCCTTATTAACCATAATCAAGTAGGTGGGAGGTAAACCTAATAAAGAATTCAAGGACTCTGCCATGTAAGTAAATTTAAAAGTTCACTGGTGTGAGTAATGCTGGGAACACAGGACACTTCCTTAAAAGTGGAAACCGCTGAGTACAGTGGCACATGCCTGTAACAGTAGCATTTAGGAGGCTGAGGAAGACCAAGATGAAGACTGAGTGTTTGAGTTCAGCCTAGGCTACATAATAAAATCCTCAAAAAAAAAAAAAAAAAAAAAAAAAAAAAAAAGGAAAAAGAATAAAGTATTGCATCTTGTACTTCCCATAAAAGAAAATGGGGGCAGTGATCCATTGGCTTCTTTAGGTTCTAGGGCAGCATGTTCCACGCCTGAAGATAAAGCTCTGAGTCACAGGATAGAAGGCACAAAAGGCAGAAGTGGGCTCACTGTGTCAAGGACCAGATGGCAAGAGAAGTCCCCACACAGAAGAGCTAACTGAACTAGATCATCAGAAGAAAGGAGGGCTGGACATTAAGGAGGCATAAAGAACATAGTTAGTACCCAGATGATACACTGATGCATCGTCTCATATTCTCCTGTCCAGTTCTGACAATACACAGACAAGTGTAACCTCGCTGGCCTAAGAAGGCCATGGTAACCGAGGGCTCAGACCTCCAAAGACTAGATAAGCCACAAAGGCCAAACAGCACATTAAGGAGGGGGAAGGAGAACCTAACGTGGCCAGCACAGAAAGGAAAAAATGATTCAGTTGTAGTGACCACTGGCCTCCCTCTTCTGAACCTCTCCCAGGAGAAGAGGCCCACTGGCCTCTAACAGAGCTACGCAGACAGGTATGAAAAAGCTCCCACAGATCTGAGTGAAGTGAAGTAGGCTGTGGTGGAACCCACAATGTGCTTCACAGATCTCTCTTCCCAAATACACTGTTTTGCCAGGTGCAAAGAGTGGCCAGGAGGCACTTTTCGGCTGGTAGCAGGACAGGGATTGTCTCAGTTGACAGCACCATGCCATGCAAGGTCACACCTCCCTTCCAGGGATGCCTGTAACCAGCGGCTGTCCCAGCAGTATGAAGGCCTGGCCTCTTCTGCAGCGCTTCCTGCAGTAGGCTGTGAAATCCCTGACACTGCAACACTGCCTGATGTTAGCCCTCCCCATGCCTGTGCCTTCCACCCCGCAGCACTCAGCAAACCCACTCCACAATGACCTCCGCATCGGCTGGCATCCCAGAGAGTAAAAACAATGGTCCTAGCTGTATTCCATGATGGCTGTTTATCACTGAGTGAAGCAACATGCCACAAAACGCAGAGAGCATTTGTATTTAAATGCACTCTCAGCTCCACTAGAAAATAAAGGTCAGTGTTGTAATCCAAGTATTTGCTATATTGACTGTGTTCCTATATTTTAAACTGATTTGATTATAAAAGTCATAAAAACTTCAGCATTCTAACTCTACCTGAACACTAAAGGAGCACCACGGTAGTTAAAAACTCTGATACACTAATTTGCAACAAGAAACACTAGGGGTCACTAGTGCACCAAGGAAAGCTCAGTTCCCTGACAATTTAGGGCGCTATATTTTATACATTCAAGAGGAAAGGCTTTAAAATGCTTTATAATGAACAAATGCCCTTCTAAACTTTGTATCTCATTTATTAAATCACCAAATCTTAAAAGCACAAAAAATTTAAAATTATCTCCATAGTAAAAGATACATCAGCACAAAATAGTCTACCATGAATTCATTAGAAATTAGAACTTTGTACCTAATTTAATCATGCCCAATAAAGCACATACATTTGTTAGTATTTTTACGTGATTCAGCCATTTAGCTTCAGCTGAACTGTTTTTGGATACAGCAGATAACAAAACACACATGCTAACATTAAGACCAAACTGAGGCCCATTGCAAGATCAAGAAAAATAGCAGAAATGGTCAAACACTATGACAAGCTGAGCACAGACAATGAACTAACTACACCTAGCTAAATGATCACAAAGACAGGTATAGAAAGCTGTGCTGTGCTGTGCTTGTGATGGACACAGAAAAAAATAAAATATATTAATTCCTTGTAAGCAAGATTAACGCAACCTAGGAGAGTTACACCTGTAACTCTAATATGAGGAACGAAATGAAAAAAGATGTTGTCATGTACCCAAGAAACCTGGGAAAGTACAGCTCCTCCCTGTGGAAGAAGTCAAATAAGACCATAAAAGCTGCACCTGAGCTGCACTTTTAAGACTACGTAGGTGTGTAGAGAGGTGGCAAAAGAGTTTTCTGAGGCCCACAGAAAAGGAGGAGAAACCCTGCACTACAAAGGGAAACCAACTTGCTCTCATTCAAGTCAGCAAATCAAACTTTGTAGATCATATTTGAGACACAGTCACCTGTAGCAGTGAACCTACCACATTTTTTGTTCATTTTAAAAAGTATTTTTCTCCACAGCTTTAGTAAGACTCTTATCTGGCTCCTAAGCTCCAACTTATGAACAAATGCCCAGGGATATGAAATGTTCTATGTTTAGCACATACTTACAGGGTCAATGCATGACAATTTATATAGAAACTAAATAAAGTCATTAGAACAATGAAAAGTGTGAAGCCATATAAAATTCATTTTTTAAATTTGTGATAAAAGGACATGAATTTCCCAATTACATGATTATAAAAAAAACCCTTGGAGATCATATTGGACAATTGTCAATTATCAGAATAACCAAGAGTAACTACATTCTATGCCATAATTTACCAGATTACTTTATCAAAAAAAGTCATGAAAGCAGAGTGGTAAACAACTTTTGACTAACCTAAAAGCTCAGAGATCTGATATCCCAAAGAACGAATAAAAACTGGACAAAATCACCAGAACATGGTGCTAGATACCCACTAAACAAACAATGAAGCAAAATAGTTACAGGACAGGAACTGGTGGAACCTTAGGTGTAAATGTCAGGGGTCTTCAACCCACCAGCCACAGGTAGTTACCCTTTCCCCCGCTTTCCCCAAGAAGTCTACCTGTGCTCGGCTGGCAGTGATAACTAGCAGTCTTGCTGCCAGAGAAATTGGCTTGATTTGGAAGAGAAGGAGAAAATCTATACTGTATCAGTAAAAATAGCAAATTCATGGACAAATAAATTTGAAAACTCAGAACTGACAGAACAAGGTTGCTTTTTCCATCAGCTTTCTACTGCAGCTGTAACAAATTACCAAACTTGGTGGCTTAAAACAACATAAATTATTATCTTACAGGTCTGTGTTTCAGAAGTCTAAAATGGGGCCTACTGGGCAAAACCAAGGTGTTATGGGGGGTTCCTTTCAAAGTCTCTTGTGGGGGGGACTTTTCCTTGATTTTTCAACTGCTAGAGGTGATTAACATTCCTTGGCTCATGGACTCCTCAAGATTTCCAAATCAGAAACATTATATCTAACTGGCCACATCATGGTCCTCTGATTCTAACTCCTTTGCCTGCTTCTCACACCTCTATGGACTGTGGTGATTATACCAGATAACCCCAAATAATTTTCCTTTCTTTATGGTCAGCTGATCAGCAACTCAACTGTGTCTGCAACTTTAATGTTCCTTTGGTATGAAACTAAACCATTCAGATTTAAGGGATTAGGAGGTAGACATCGTTGGAGAATATTATTCGACCACATAGAGCAAAAGGTATCAGAAAGGCCTGATACCTGAGAGGGAAACCGTGGAAGTGAAAGAACCAGATAAACAGTAGGATAGTTTCCCAGCATGGCCGTGTGCTAGAAAACATCAGCCATGTGCAGAAGTGAGAAAAGGCCCTTCAGAAAGTAAGAGCAGGGGGAAAGATGAGAAATACCTAAATGTGGAAAGCATTCTCTAGCCTATACACAGGTCTAAAGGCAGAGGGCAGAGCCCTATGGGGTGGCATATTTGAGTCCTTCACTACCCAAACTGGCTGACCACTAAGCTATTTAGAAATAGGGGTGCCAGAAAATTATGCTGAAATATTTTTAATTTTTTTTAAAAACTGAACAGAGGTATCAGTTGGCCAGGCTTACTCTCAATTCCACAAAGTGAGGCGAGGCCAGCCAGTTATAAATTTAACCAAAGGAGTACAAGATTTATAGGCCAAAAATATCATGAAAGGATAGACATAGATCAAAGAGAACTGAAAATCCAGAAATAAACCTTTCCATTTATGATCAACTGATTTTCAACAAAGATGCCAAGGCAGTAAGATCAAACAGTAGTCCTTTCAATACATGTTGTCATATCTGCTCAATGGAATACAAGCCACAAAGGGGAATAAACTACTCATGTATGATACAGCATGGATGAACTCAGTATGAGGGTCAATTAAAGACAGACATAAAAGTTTACATGATTCCATTAATAAGAAATTCTAGGAAATACAAACATGAGACAGAAAATGAATCTGGTAGCCTGGGGCTTGGGTCCGGCACAGGAAATGAATGTAAATAGTGCTGAGGAAATATCCTGGGGTTACAGAAATGTTCTAAAACTGGATGGTGGTGATGGTGATTGTATTAGTCAGCACTTCATGAAGAAAGGGTTTATTTTGGTTCATAGTTTTAGCGACTTCAGTCTAAGGTTGGGCTCATGTCAAGACAGAAACGCACAGGAGAAGACCAAGGCAGAGGACAGCCGCCCACTGCATGGCTGGTGGGAAGCAGAGAATGAGGAAGAGCACGAGAGGAAGAGGCCGGCGACCCACAAAAGTCCCCGAGGTTGCCTGCAGGTGCACCTTGCTGATCTCCTAGGCGTCTCTCAAACCAATCATGGTTACAGTCAGGATTAACCACCACAGCTGTACAACTGTGTAAATATACTAGAAATCACGGACAAATGTAAATTATACAGCAATGATGCTGTTTTTAAGAAGAAATAATCAGGAGGTCCCCACTGTTGGGGTCTGCAACCAGACTTGGCATGACTTCCTGCTGAGGATGATATGGGCAATCTTATTGTCTGACTGTAACATCCTGTGCGCTTCTGATCCAAAAGGCTGGTTTTTACATTTTTTATGGCTTTTTCCAGTTGCTGGCCATAAACGGTTTTACCAGAGCAAACAGCAGGGACTCCTCTCCCAAAGATTTTATTTGCAAACACTGCAAAGCAGAGTATTTTTCACCTTTCGTCCTGTAAAGGCAGCTCGATGGAGTGGCGTGTCTCCCATGTCATTTAACACATTCACTTCTGCACCAGCCTGGAAAACATGAAAACTTTAAATACCTTCCATATATCAAGAACTACAGACAGGCGTGGTGGTGCACGCCTGCAATCTCAGGCATGTAAATCAGGAGGCTGAGGCAGGAAGATTGCAGCAAGTTCAAGGCTAGCCTGTGCTACATGGTGAAATTCTGTCTGAGAAAGACAAAACAACTATAAAAGGTAAAAATAATTCCTGAAAATACATTAAATATTTTAAAAATGTAGACAATTGTTTATGTTGTTTGGTTGACACTACTACTAAATAAATCAGTTCATATTTTACTTTTATGTAGATAGATTTCCTGAAAGGCAAAAATCTACCAGAAAAGGTACTTTTCTTTAAAAGTCTATACATCTTAACCCTAGAAGTCATTATATTGAAAAAAGAATTGTCTCTGAATATATTTCTTCTATCATCAAGTTATTAAGTTTTGAGATTTAAAAAACCACCATGTAAATGTACATATAAATTGAAAGACATAACCCAATTTCAAAAATATCCATGTGAAAAATTATTCAGAGAATTGAGAAATACAAAGTCTCAATACTCATCAAGTATGGATGTAGGAGATTGTGATATTAGATATGCTTTTATTATTTGTACAATTGTCATACTTGTAAAACTGAAAATTGTATCGTCATTAATATACTCAATTTACCATTCTTTTTTTTTTTGGTACCGGGGATCGAACTCACGACCTTGTGCTTGCAAAGCAGGCACTTAAGCCACTGAGCTAAATCCCCGGCCCTTCAATTTACCATTGTTAAAAGGCACTAACATAAAATTACTAAAAATAGATTTTTAATTCAAGCTAACCTAATTTATATTTAGTAAAGAAAAATTGTGTTTTCAATGACAAACTATTGCTTTAAATAAATGATTATTGCTCAGTTGGCTTTTCTAAGACTTTCATCTTACAGTTTCCATAAGTTATTACAGTCATTCAAAAATTAAAGCCATAAATAGACCTTCAACAGATCCTGGACCACTTGTCTATGTCCAAAATAGCATGCCAGATGAAGAGGTGTCCAGCCCAAATTAGACTTACTTCTTCCTACAAATGGAAGCAGATAAGGCAGTTTTAGACATTATGTAGGTAGTTTTACAATAAACTGAGTTTCTTCCTATGAAGCTACTTTAATACCGTGGCTGGAGGCTTCCCTTCACATTGTGCCAAGAGCAAGACATGACAGAAGAGCAGAGTAACAAACACAAAGGAGTTTTTCTTAATGGTGCTGGAGATCAAACTCAAGGCTTGGAACATGCAAGGCAAGTGCTCTACCACTGAACTATACCCCCAGCCCTGAAACTACTTTTTTAAACTCAAAATCTTCATCCCTAAAAGGACAGAGGGGATATTGATAAGGTTATATTTAAATCATTTGATCTCTAACAACTTGCTGGCTGTAAAGCTCTGTGTCTCTAACCATTTGGCCACCATCTAGCAGACACTGTTCTCGTGGTATAACATTTCACAAGAAGCAATTCTCTTGGAAAACTTCTAGGGGAGCGCAGAGCAACTCTGAAAACCCACATTACATAAGGAATCTGTAGTGTCCTTCCTGCAGCACAGTGAGCTCCAGGGACAGGCTGAAAATGCAGTGTGGCTCCAGATACAGTCTCAGCTAGTGTGAATACTGGGTTACCAGAGTGCAAAAGGACAACTAGACAACCAGAACCAAGATTAAAAACAGTGAAAGGTTGGATCCTAGCCACATAGCCAGGAAGAGGAATAAGACAAATGAGTGTCACAACAATGAAAGCTAAACAATTTATCAATAAAGATTTAAAAAGGCCACTGCCACTTAGAGGGGAGATGCTCCAAAGGATTGCCGAAACTGTAAAACAGGGTGCAGAGACCATAGCCCTATCAGATCCCCAAAGCCCACCATGCTGAAGAAGCTCTCAAAGCCCAGGCATCCACTGCAATCAGCAACCACCCCAGGGGAGCTGCCTGGGAATCTGATAGGGCTATGGTCTCTGCACTGTAGGAGCCGACCTGCAGTAGGCTCAGCTCTGGGCTCCTCAATTTCAGGTTCTTAACTGAGTCTTCAGCCACCAACCTGAGAGTAACCATCACAGAATAACGACCCCTATCCCCGGCCCCACGGGATACAGCTGCCAACAGCACGTCAGTGATTATCTGCCATTGACCCAAACTGCTGCATCTGTTTTCTCTCACACCTGTGCCCTGTGGAACTACTAATTACAGTCAATAAATCCCAGAGGCTCAGCCTACTTCACCAAACATTTCTTTTGCCTTCTGTTCTTAAGTGAAACCTGGCTCTTCCCGATGCTAATGATCCCCACCCACTATTCCTCACACGGAAGCCCCCCAGTTTCCATATCTACATTGCACAGAAGCCATGCAAAGCTCTGCATCAAAACCTACAGCTGCCTTGGTCAGTGCCTTCCCCACTCAGGTTACAAGCGCTCCTTGAACCACCACTCCCCCTCAAATGCCTCTGCTGCTGCCACCTGCCAGCATTCTAGCAGCTCATCCCTCTCCAAGTAGCTTTGGGTGTATGGCCCTTTCCCCTACCTTAAATCCTACCATCATCCTAGGGGGACCTACTGTCCATGCAAGTACCCTGGTCTCTCAGTTTCTCATTTCATGTGGTTATGGCTTGCATCTATAGGCCCCCCTAAAGCCTCATAGTCATAGGTGGGTGACTAGAGTGTGTGACTGATTCATGATGCAGTGCTAGGATTAAGGGTGTGTGATTATTAAATCATTCCACTGATTGGTTTGACACTACTCTAACCCCAGTAGCCTGTATACAACATAAAGGACAAAAAGAGGCTTGTCCTCTCCCTTCCTTCCTTTGCTTGCTGTGCTGCCTTCTGCCCATGAACTGTTTCTCCTCTGGGATGTCTCTCTGCCATGCCACCCTGCCTTGGAGCCAACTAATTATGGACTGAAACTTCTGCAAACTGTCAGCTAAATAAACCTTTCTGCCTTTCACTTTGGGTATCGGGTATCTGCCCCTGCAATGACAGAGAAGTAAGTAAGACACTCAACTTCCCTCTTTTCATACAAACCAAGTCTCTGCTCAATGCGAGGTACCCACCACACCACAGTCAACACCTGGGTATCACTATGAACATAGAAAACCACTTTCCTGCACACTGCCATTGCCAGCTTGTTCACGTAGGATTTGTTCTTTGATTTATCAGGCCCATCATCCTTTTAATCACAGTACATATATGTTAAACAGTCCCCATATTAACGTCTATCAATAAATGTGGCTATAGTCTTTGATCCCACATCAGTATTTCTTCAATATCCTTTCTTCAATATCTTCATCACAAATGCCTAGAAACCCCCACAGCCTAACAAGTCCACTAGCTCAGAGACACAGCCAGGCTGCTAAGAGGGGAAGCAAAGTTAGAGCCCCCCTGTGGCTTTTGGTAACACTCAGGACCCCACACTTCACACACAGGCTAGGCAGTCCTGCTGATAATGCCCTCAGCAGATGTCTTTCCTACCTTGTGTGACAGGTATTTCAGTCCATCCAGTAGCCTCCTCAAGCTTCCTACCGGGCTCCTTAGTCCTTAGAAGCGACCTCACCTTTAAGCTTCACAGTAAAAACAGAAACTTTCATAGCACTCCTGGGCTTCCCAGCAACAAATCTACCCTCTTTCCCTCCTGATGCCAAAAAACAGCTGCTCTTCCCAGCACGTTTTCCCTCCTGGTTCTCAGGTCCTCCGCTTCCGCCTATCTTCAACATCTCCCTCTTTCCTGGTTCATAGGAAATAAACAAAAAGCAACCAACCCATCCTTATGCCAATCTCCCCACCAGGGAAGCTCCCCACAGTCCCTTGCTACATCCACCCTCACCTACTCTTTCCACCTGTTCCTTCCCTTCAACCACCTGACTACTGAGGCCTGGGTTTATCTCCTACCTTGTCATTAACACTGTTCTCAACCTGAGTGTAAATGCTGCCACGGGACCCCAGGGGCCCTTTCCAGATGCCACCTCACTGCCTAGCACTGGACAGCACAGTCCTCCCCGGCTGCCACAGCCCTGTGCTCCACGATTTCTCACATCTCTGCAAGTCCCTTTGAACGCCCTTTAGCATTTACTGTCAATATTTTTTAAATGGCATTTCCTGGCCCTCTCTCACTACATTGTTTACACGCTGTTGACTTCAGAATCCAGATTCCCACATCCGACTCTCTACTAGCAGACACTTCAGGAAGTACAACGCTGAGCTCGCCCTTCACGCTACACATGCCGTCCGCACGTGCCATCCGCACATGGAAAGCACCCATTCTCCTTCTCCTACGTTTTCATAACCAACTACCTCATTTTTCCTGTGAGCCATCACCACCATCCTTGCTTTTTCCTTCCCCCTTTTCACTCCCATTCAGTAAGTTCTATTGCTTCTACTTCCAAAATACTAATTACATCCACTTTACTCCTGCTGCTTCTGCCCCCATTTAACCCACAATTCGGTCCTCTAAGTGATTAGAGGAGTTTCTGATCTGCTCTATTCACATCTAGTATCTCCACTTGCGATTCTGAATCAAGAAATTAATTTGCAAAATCATAAATTATCCCAAAAATTCTTCAAATGTTCTTCATACTCTATTATTTATAGATATCTAAAAGAAGTTGCAATGAGTAAGAAATATTAAGTATTTACAAAGAACAGAGCCCTACAAAGAATATTCAGATAGTGGAAAACACCAGCAGATATTGCTGGGTAATGGTTAAGTAATTTCACATCTGGCCATCCTAGCAAAATGACAGTACTACACAGAAGCAAGTGTTGAGACTACCAATGTATGTTCTTATTCTGCTTCTGAAACTTATTCCTTAGAACATCACTCATGGTTTTATATGAAGTATATTATGTATATAAATGTTAATATTTACCTATCTTTATTCGCAAGAATTCACATGAGCAATAGACAGAATCATGAGGCTACACACAGTATGGCAATAGCTATAAGCACAACTAGCTAGATTCACTATCCCATCCTAGAACTATCAACCTTAAACGTCTACCTGGGGCATGTTAGTGCTTCAGTCTCTCATTTTCAGTTGGATATCACTGTATTCCTTGCCACAATAACATCTTTTGGTGTTAATCTTTAATTCTTGCAGGAGAATTATAGTACATTATACCATTTTCCCAGTATCTCAGGATGAGAAACACAAATAAGAAAACCAAGAAATGCCAGGAAGGAGCTGCTACATGGAAATGCAAAATTCCTACATGTCCATTCTTGTCCATTTCCTTTGGTCGCATACCTGCATATCATCTGGTTATGTCCCACTTCTACATAAACCCTTCAAACTGCCCTTAAGAAAGAGAGGCTGACTGACAGGTATAACAAGGTGACATTTTGAAAAAACATTAACATATTTCTCAGTTTCACATTTCCAAGTAGGTGACTTTCCAGTAATCAGCCTGAGGCTACCATGGATTGAAGAGAGTAGACGAAAGAGAGTCATTGAGAAGGATCAAATATTTTTAGCATTCAAAACAGAATCCTGAAGTAAAGATTAAGAGTCAGCCTTTGAAGGATGGAGAGAAGGTTTTAAATTCCTTTAACCAACTCAGACTATTAGCTTTCAGACTACTCAGATTATAGTTTCTCTCCAACTGTAAAGATAACACTCCTTTCCCATGAGGTATGCTATTCTAGGATACTGTCACAGAGGAATAAAATATGCATATATCCATCTGAAGCCTGCCCCTCCCAGGACACAGGGATTGTAGGAGGAGGAAAGACAAGATGAGACATACAGGTTCTGACCTCAAGTCTTGGAAGTGAGATAATCAGGAGACATGAAGAACACGTAAGCTACATCTGAGACGCTAGGAAAAGACCTGTCTTAGCACCCTGTAGTGAAATGCTAACTGGTGGTCAACTTAAACACCAGCTGAACTGAATCAGTGTAGAGCTGAGTATGGACGCCCTACCTGAAGACTATTACCAGCATAAAGAGGAGACGTGGAGAGGAAGAGTAACATTGTGTGTTCTAAGTGGTAGTGGTGGTGGTATTTGGAGCTGTTAGTTCTCCTGGAGGAGCTGGTCATGCCAGCTTCCCTGATATGAATTTGACTGTTATCATTCGAGGAGCTCAGGATCTGTCACCAAGAATGGCTGCGGTTCACTTTGGGGGAGCTCTGGTCCTTACTCTGAACATTGCTTCCTGGCTCTGGAGGGGAAGATGTGTGCTTTTAATCTCCAGAAGCTTGTCATGCTGGCTTCCTGATATGTACTCAGCTGTTTTCATTGTCGGAGGAGCTCTGGACCTCACTGTCGCTGAGGATGGCTGTGGTACTTTTCAGGGAAGCCCTGGTCCTTAGTTTAAGCGTTGCTTCTTAGCTCCAGTAGAGAACCCTTGGCCTACTGGCACAGATCCTCAATCCCACTGGCATAGACTTTCTAGCTTCTACCACCCACCTTTGGGCCTTCCCAGTGCAGATCAGTGGGACAGAGTTCCATGAGTCACTGTCGTGGGCTCTAGGTTTTCAGTTGAATTCACGCAGGTTATTGTCATGGGATTCAGGCCCTCGGCTAGATTTTCTAGGTCTCTAGTGTTGTGGACAGATTCCCTGCACTTTCTTTGTATTTGACTCCTTGAGTGACCATTATAAATACCATAAAGTATGTGTTTTGTATGTTGTTCTTTCAACTCCTGACTACCACACACTCACATGCAAGATGGCTATATTAACACACAATCTGAAACACAGGGAAAGCTTATAGAACCCACTCTAGACTCCCAACTGTCAATCCATTCCCACATGTCACTCTTCCCAGAAAAAAGTGTGATGGTTAATTTTGGTAAGCAATATAACCAGCTGAGGGATGTCCAGAGAACTACTTCTGAACATGTGGGATACTTCTGAACATGTCTAGAGGATGTTTGCAGAGAAGGTCGGTATGTAGGTCAGCAAACTGAATGGGGAAGACCTACCCTGAGTATATGTAGCACCATTCAGTGTACTGAGGGCCCAGATGGAACCAAAAAGCAAAACTCAAAAGCTCCCAAGAGAGTAACCCCTCTTGAATGGGTGTGTTGTTGAGTTTTGTTTTGTTTTGTTTGCTACTGCTGCAGCCTATAACAAACTCTGGATTCTTTAATCTTTGTCTATAGACTTGACCAGCACCTCTCAAGGTGGTTTTTAGCCCTTTTAGCCTTGGACTGGGCTGCATCACTGGTATCTGTGTCTGTCTCTCATGCACTCACTCATTCTCAGGCTTGCAGTATCTTGGACTGGGCAGCTACCATTGCCCTGGCTCTAAGACAAGGCATGTGACTAAGCTGGACCACCAAGCCTGCAGTAGGTGTCAGATAAAGATGTGACAGAGACTTGGGGTGACACAAAGCCAACAAGAGCCAAGGTATCTGAGACAGCCAAGAACCACCAGGATTGTATGACAGACTGAGCAATGAGGGTTTAATGTCACACCTAAACTTCACCTCAGCTTAAGGAGAACTGAGAAGACAGAGGTCACTGAGGAACCAAAGGCTGCCTCGTGGGACTGAAGACACTTTGTCCTCACCACACGAACACACAGCAAGGCCCGCCTTACACTAAATACCAGTTTAGGGAAGACAGTGAGGGAAGGAGAGATAGTAGCCCTTTTGATAAAGGCCTAAGACTGAGTTATCCAAAGACTACCGTTTGGCCCTCCGACCTCAATTCTCAAATGTGAAGGACTTGTAAAAATCCCAGACCACCTTACAGAACAAGTTATTTTCCCCTGCACATCTGCATGCAAGGCTGTAACACCTTTGTAATCTTGCTCTTACAGGCTGGCTGCTCATTGCTCACTTAGCCTTGTCGCTGCCCTGCCCACCAAGGGCCCTGACCACACGCGCTACTTCTCTACTCAGGCCTCAGCATGCACTGCTGCTTCTGCCTGGAACCCTTGTCTTTTCTACCTTCACCTGGTTAACTCCTACACACTATCTTACATACCACCAGGAACCATTTTCTGCCAGAATCTATTCTCCAAATTCCATACCTCTCCTCCGTGGTCCCATGGCACCGAACTTCCATACTGACTCCTACTTTGTAATGTAGACTGCTCTGATCTAGTAATCTAGTAGATTAACCTCAATAAAGGCAGAGATCTTGTCTGTCTCATCATCTCCAAGGTACCTCACATGCTAGGCATATAGAAATCCGTCATAACTGCTGAGTTGACTGCAATATCTTCAAGAGAAAAAAAAAAAAAAAAGTCAACCCTGGTGACGCCTGCCTATAATCTCAGCTACCAGAGAGACTGAGGCCAGAGGATTCCAAGTTTGAAGCTAACCTCAGCAACTTAATAAAATCTTGTCTTAAAATTTTTTAAAAGCCTGAGGATGTCACTCAGTGGTAGGGTGCTTGCCTGGCATGTGCAAAACCCCAAGTTTACTCTCCAGTATGGAAGAAACAAAACAAAGCAAAATAAAATGTAGGTGATGGGTCCACCCTTGTAGCCTGCTGTCAAGGTCCAACTCACAGTAGGTCCAATAGGTCATTTTCCCTGTTCCACAATGTATAATAGGGATAGATGTACTTAGAACTCAACGGAATCCCCACATTGGTTCTTTGACCTATTGCGTGAGGGTTATTAAGGTTGGGAATCCATTAGACTTGTCTTTGCCTGGTAAAATAGTAAACCAAAAACAGTTTCCCATTCGTGGAGGGATCCCAGAGATTAGTGCCACCATCAGGGACTTGAAGGATATAGGGGTGGTAGGCCCCACATCTCCTTTTAATTCTCTCATTTGACCTGTGTGGAAGATGGATGGGTCTTGGAGAATGACAGTAGATTACCATAAACTGAATCAAGTGGCGACCCAAATTGCAGCTGTGGTAGCAGATGTGCTTTCCATGCTAGAGCTGATTAACACATCTCCTGGTACTTCGTATGCAGCTACTGATCTGACAAATACCTTATTCTCCATACCTAGCCATAAGGACCGTCAGAAACAGTTTGCTTTCAACCAGTAAGGCCAGCACTATACTTCCACTATCTTACCTCAGGGGTGTGTTAACCTGCCAGCCCTGTCACAACTTAGTTCTTACCGGTCTTGATCACCTTTCTCTCCCACATGATATCATGGCGGTCCTTTACACTGATAATGTTATGCTGATTGGACCTAGTGAGCAGGAGAGTAGCAACCACCCTGGATTTGTTAGTACAGCATTTGAGAGCCAGAGGATGGGAAATAAATCCAACAAAAATTCAAGGTTCTTCTACCTCAGTCAAGTTTCTAGGAGTCCAGTGGTGTGGCACATGTAGAGATATTCCTTCTAACATAACAGATAAGTTGCTGCATCTAGCTTCCCCTACAACCACAATGCCTACTGGGGCTATTTGGATTTTGGAAGCAACAAACACATTCCTCACTTAGGTGTCTTGCTCCAGCTCATTTACCCAGTGACTCAGAAAGCAGCTAGTTTTGAGTGGGGCCCAGAACAAGAAAAGGCTTTTAATAGGTCTAGGCTGCTGTGCAGGCTCTTCTCCCACGAGGGCCATATGATCCAGAAGATCTAAAGGTACTTCAAGTGTCAGTAACAGGTAGAGATGCTGTTTGGAGTCTCTGGCAGGCTCCCATAGGAGAACTGCAGGGGAGGCCTTTGGGATTTTGGAGCAAGGATCTGCCGTCATCTGTAGACAACTACTCTCCCTTTGAAAAACGGCTCTTGGCCTGCTACTGGGTCTTAGTGAAAACTAAACACTTGACCATGGAACACCAGGTCACCATGTGACCTGAGTTGCCTATTGTGGCCTGGGTATTATCTTATCCACCGAGGCATATGGTTGGACACGCACACCAACAGTCCATCATTAAATGGAAGTGGTATATTTGCAGTCAAGTCAGGGCAGGTCCAGACAGTACAAGTAAATTACATGAGGAGGTTGCCCAGATACCTATGACACCTATGCCTTCTGTTCCCAACATGCACTGTGTAGGGTGTACCATATGATCAGCTGTCAGAGGAAGAGAAGGCTAGAGCCTGGTTTACAGATGGTTCTGCACGTTATGCAGGTACCACCTGCAAGTGGACAGCTGTAGCATTATAGCCCATTTCTGGGACATCCCTGAAGGACAGTGGTGAAAGTAAATTGCCACAGTAGGCTGAACTTCTGGCAGTGTACTTGATAGTACATTTTTTCTGATGGAAAAAATGGCCAACCTGTGACTGTATAATGATTCATGGGCTGTAGCCATACGTTTGGATGGCTAGTCAGGAACTTGGAAAGAACATAACTGGAAAATTGGTGACAAAGATATTTGAGGAAGAGGTATGTAGGTAGACCTCTCCATCTGGGGAGAGGATATAAAAATATGTTTCCCATGTAAACACTTACCAAAAGGTGGTATCAACAGAAAGGATTTTAATGAAGTGGTTAAGATGACCTGTTCTGTGGATAGTGGCTAACCTTCTTCAGCCACCTCTGCCACTGCCCAAAGGGCTCATGAACAGAGTGGCCAAGGGGGCAGGGATGGAGGCTATGCATGGACTCAGCAACACAGACTCCCACTCACCAAGGCTGATCTGGCTATAGCCACTGCTGAATGCCCAGTATGCCAGCAGCAGAAGCCAACACTGAGTCCCCTATACGGCACCATTACCTGGAGTGATCGACCTGTGATATGGTGGCAGGTTGATTATATTGGATCACTTCCCACTTCCCTTATGGAAGGGACTGTGCTTTGTCCTCACTGGCATAGACATGTATTCTAGATATGGATTTGCCTTCACTGCATGTAATTTTTCTGCCAAAACTACCATCTATGGATTCGTAGAATGCCTTATCCACTGTCATGGAATTCCACATAGCATTACTTCTGACAAGGAACACATTTTGCAGTCAAAGAAGTGATGCAGTAGACTCATGCTCATGGAATTCATTGATCTTACCATGCTCCTCACCATCCAGAAGCGGCTGAATTGATACAAAGGTGGAATGGTCTTTTGAAGACACTGTTAAAGCAACAGCTAGATGGCAATAGCTTATAGAGCTGGGGTAGGGTACTTTGAAAGGCTGTACATGCTTTGAGTCAGTGTCCACTGTTACAGCACTGTGTCTCCCATAGCCAGGATTCACGAGTCTGGGAATCAAGGGCTGGAAGTAGAAATGGTACCACTCACCATTACCGCTAAGTGATCCACTAGCAAACTTTTTGCTTCCTGTTCCCATGACATTATGTTCTGCTGGCTTAGCAGTCTTAGTTTCAGAGGAGGCGAAGGCTTATACCAGGAAGCACAATAATGATACCACTACACTGGAAGCTAAGACTTTCCCCTGCTCATTTTGGTCTCCTCAAGCCTCTGAGGAAACAAACTAAAAAGAGAAGTCACAATGTTGTCAGAGGGATTGACCCAGACTGTCAAGGGAAAATTGGACTACTACTCCACAATGGAGGAAAGGAAGGATATACGTGGAGTGTGGGAAATCCCTTAGGGCACCTCTTGGTATTACCACACCGTTATTAAAGTCAATGGGAGGAGGCAGGGATATAGCTCAGTGGTACAGCACCTGCCTGGCAAGCACAAGGTCCTGAATTTGATTCCTGATATAAATAAATACATAAATAAATAAAGTCAATGAGAAACTACAAAAACCTAGCACAGGCAGAATGACAAATGGCCCAGAGCCTTCGGAAATGAAGGTATGGGTCATTCCACCAGGGAAAGAACCACGACCTGCAAAGGTGGTTGCTGAAGGCCAAGGGAATACAGAATCAGTAGTGGAAGAAGGTAGTTCTAAATACCAGCTACAACCCCATGATTAGCTACAGAAAAGAGAATAGTTCTAATGTAATATAATGTTGTAAACTTAATACTGGTTCTTAAGGATTGTTAAGCTGTGTTATAATATTCAAGTTGTGAAATGATAAGGATAAGAATAAGCATCACCAAAGGAAAACTTACCTTCTATTCTGCTGACTAGAAGGATGCATTTTTGTTTGTATGCAGGATAGTTATAACATGTTAGGCATAATTATAAGCATGTCTTTGTATCCAGAGACTGATTTAAAGAAACGTGCCTGGTTGCAAGTTGACGAGCGGTGGACTGTAATGGTTGATACTCTGCAGTTCTACGTCCTGGAGTGCAAAGGACACGCCCTTACTGCTCTAGAATCCTGTTCATTGTGTCAACGTGAGGAGTTTAGAAGTTTAATGAGGTTATTCAGCAGAGGGCCAGGGTCCTCACTCGGTAAATACCCTGAGCCTATGCAAGAGGAGGACAGGGAGATGGGCTACACCCACTGGAGGGCAGGAAGCCAGCATACAATACAAAGGAGGAAAAGAGGCTTGCTCCCCTGTTTTGCTCTTGTTACTTTTCTCTCTTCTGCCACCTTAAACTGTTGCTCCTGTGCCATGCCACCCTGCCTTGGGGGGGCAGCTGATTAGGACTTAAACCTCCACAAACTGTGAGCTAAATAAACCTTTCCTCCCTTAATTTTGAGTGTCAGGTACTTTGTCTCAGCAATGAGAGAAAAGTAACTAACACACTTGGAAGGTTGAAGATCCTCAACAATTAAGAACAGAACTCAGTTCCTCTGACTTAGAAGAGACTAGAGAAACATTTCACCCAGTCTTGGGAAGGTTCTACCCAAAAGCAGGTATTTATCACCTACAAGACCAGGAAGAATAGTGATGAGTACATGGTACATAGTGTAGACTCCAAAGAGAAATCTATGCAATTCATTCAGTGCTCACCTTTGCAATTAATGTCAGCCATTACTTCCTTCCTCTCCATGCTTTCTAACAGCTGCCTCACTTCTTCAGCATTGCCGTTTCTGGCATGATGAAGCAGCTGTTGTTCTGCTTGTGTGTTCATGTCTAGATTAAAAACAACAACAACACTGCTATTATCTAAGAGCATGATTAGCTTTTAGAGAATATTTCACAATAAAAAGGAGAGGGTCAGGGATACAGCTCAGTGGCACAGTGCCTGCCTGGTAAGCACAAGGTTGTGAGTTCGATTCCTGGCACCATAATAACAATAACAATAATAATGAAAAAACCATCTTCATTTTATGACAAGACATACAATGAGTTGTAATGGAGGGCCAGAAC
>PVJX010017626.1:0-38005 GCA_004027295.1 Dolichotis patagonum | reverse complement strand
AGCAAGAGCGTCTCCTGAGATCCGCGCCATGCTGGAACTTAGGGGGCTGAGCCAACCAGTAAGCAGCCTGCTGCCCTGGAAAGTGACTGTGGTCTGGGGAGCTGCGGCCACCCCAGGGCGGAGAAACCAGAAGCACGAGCGTCTCCTGAGATCCGCGCCATGCTGGAATCTTAGGGGGCCGAGCCAACCTGTAAGCAGCCTGCTGCCTACCAGGGCGCGGGCTTAGAACCAAACATACCACATATCCTCCTTCCCCCCCCCCCCCGTTAACAATTGGGATCCAGGGATCTGGGTATCTCTTAGCAGGTGACCATATTTGGTTCAGCAAGTAGGGGGCTTCCTTCTACTATCTCTGAAGGCAGATATTTTTATCACCGTTACACTTTGTCCTGATTAACGGTGTTGCTCTATTCAATACTCTGTGTTGATGTGTTCTATAATGTGTATTTCTTTGATTTTGCTGTACCTAGTAGAAGAACAACTACTGTGAGACAACGAGGTATACAATGTTGCCTGTTACTGTTGTCCTGGTGACCTGCTGTGATGTTCTGTGCCAATTTCACTATACTGTCTCAATTGGCTTTATTCCATCCTTTTTGTTCTGTTTGCAGCCTCACTGTGTGTTCACTTTGTATGCCTTAATTTTGTAACATGAACAGCTATTTCTGGGAGGACAGTATGTGGTTTGTCAACTAGTGATTTATGGTTTTTTTTGAGGTTTTGTATTGTTTCTACCCGTTTTTCTGTATTGCTTTTTTTCTCTTTAAATAAAATTAAAAAAAAAACACTCTTGTCTCAGAATGTGTCATGAACCAAAAGTTAATTTGATGGTGATCGGTGGGAGTCACCCAGAAGGATGCTCTGATTAAACTTGTCTCTAAGAGAAAGCAGTTGAGAGTAGGATCGTCAGTCATCCTCCCTCACAGGGAGTAAAATAAGGGGACTGCTTCTGGTAACAGTTGGGGCTTGAAGAGGGACAGTAAGTGGTGCCACTCCACCACTGTATGGAAGACTTCACAGTCACTGAGCACTCAACACAGAATCCAGGATTGCTCACCACTTTTCACAGATTAAGTCACTAAAGCTTTACAACATTTTTATGAAGTTAAACACCATTCTTTTCTAACCAGTCTTTAGAGATGAGAAAACTGGCCGTGATTAAATAATTCACCCAGTCACACAGACTGGGTTCTTCTATTAGAACAGTCTCCTGTTGCTCATGGTCTCCCTGGGCCAAGAAAGGCATGGCTTGTCACTTGAGGTCTCAAACTTCTACATCCCCCTGTATCAACTCAGCTAGCATATTTGGGGAAGGGGTGGGGCTGGCAGATAGAAGCCATGTCTGGCTTTTTGTTTGTTGATGTACCTAATACATGAGGATTAGTTTGTTTCCACTGTGTGCTCTTCACTTACATCTTTTCAGATGAATTAGGGAATATAAAATTAAGCCTTAAAATACTCAGTTATTGACATTGCCCCACAAGTCACTGTAACAGTATGTAATCAGATGAGGACATGGGTACTCCTGGGTAATTTGGTGGCAAAACAGGGTGGGAGAGGGGAACACTTCTGCACCAGCAAGCAAGGAATACAGGTGCCCAACAAAAAATCCACCCCTACACCTTTCTTCACCTTTGACTATCAAGCAGTCCTCCTTTTACCCAAGTGAAGGGGACAATTCTAGCTTGTGCTTGGACCTATTCAGTGGAAAGGTGTCTTGGGCTTGTTGCTTACTGGGACAGACCAATTATCCTAGTCACATTATTGTGTCCACTAAGGGCCATTCTCTAGTTTTGCTCAACTGCCACACAGCTAAGCTGTCTCCTACTCTAGCCACAGGCAGGTTGCACAGGAACTACATGTTTATTAGCCATTCACATTAACGTTCTGGCTACTGTTTAGCCAGTGCTTTAGTCTGCTGATGCCAGAACATAACAGCATGACAGAACAATGGAGAGGAATAACCTTTAAATCCACATATAACATGAATTAGGTGATTATAAATCTGAGAAAAAGTTTTGAGAAAAATGCCATTACCAGCTTTCATGTTTGTCATCTTTCTGAAACTTTCAAACTTTTGCCACTACCATTTGATTAAAATGCTGGGTCTTCTGTTTTGAGAGAGAAATGATTACATTTGCCTAAAATTAGACTTCAGAGTCCCATATGGGTGTATATGACTTTTCATCCAAAGTATGTATAACTGATACGTTTCTATTAAGTAAGAAGCATCACCGATGATTGTATGGCAACAATGTATCATTTAGAACAAGCACCAACTAGTTTGATAGAGCTGTAGAATCTCTTTTTTAAAGCTCACTTATAAAAGTGATTCCCCTTTATTCTGGAGAATTGAGAAGAATAACATTACTCATTCAACAAATAATTCTGAACACCTCCTACACATGCTGAGGGGGGGAACATTATGGCAGTTCCAGGGCCTCCTGGTTGGGAAAGCAGTCCACTGATGCCTATCCTGGGGGAGCATGATGGATCACCACAAAGATATAAAGGCAGATTTCTTTGGGGTGAGGGGTAGGTATGGGATCCACATCCATAATCCAAATGCAAACTGAGTTCCAAACTCTACTACTTAAGGGACAGGCTATGAATTTCCCCTGTTGAGCCTGCTGGGTCACACCATGCTTATGATAAATGCACCATCTTGGTAAAGGCACAGAAAGAGCTCAGATACTGCTGCTTTGTGTGGCATATTTTCCAGTGGCCTCTGCCTGTCTGATTCCTAATAGCACAAAGCTGTGAATACATCCTTGTTTTGTCTATTGATAGTGAAGGTGCTTTTTTTCTGAGAGCTGAGTGAGATCCTCTACAATTGTCTTGTTGGTTCAGGTCACCATCCCACCCCTGCTTCAGGCACAGTCTGGAATGGAAGGTCCTTACCTGTCAGTCTCTTCCCTGAGCATGCTCAGGCACAGCTGGTGGGGTGGGGCCTCTTGCATAACCACCGAACCATGTCTGCTTCTTCTGGATGTTACATGTACTTCACCAGGCAGTTGTGCCACAGAACAGTCCTCCGTTTTATCCATGCCTTTATCTACTCCTTCCATCTCAGAGGCAGGCTCAAAGTGGGCTCGGAACTCTGCAAAATCATAGACCATAGTTGTCCAAACACTACTTGAACAAGGCCTGGGCTTAGGGTATTTATATTTCCTGCCTGCAAACTAGGTTGTGCACCAGCTGGCTGAGCCACTCAAGGAAGTGCTGACTTTGAAAGGACAAGAAATAATAATTCTGTTCTCTCTAGTGCAAAGATGATCAGCTCCAGCTTATACAAGAAGGAACTGAGAAAGCTGTTAAGGAAATTAGCTAAGGAGTTTTGACAAAGACACAACCAGGCCAGTTCCTACTAAAATAGGGTGGGAATAGAGAGTCTTGGAGTTTACTGTGCCCTTCCTGCCAGCTGAGCCCAGGCTGGGGAGCATTCAGGAAAACAGATAACCAGCAGCTGCCCAAGGTAAAGAAAGGAAAGGACAGTGTCAGCAGAATCATTCTAAAGCCTCCATTCATAGAACCACAGCAGGAGAGAGCAACTTGGATATTAAACTGCTTTAACATTTCAAAAAGAAAGTCTCTAAATAGGCTTATGTATGTCTAGAACTTCACCTAAAGGGTTTTCAAGAATTGATTTTTATTATGTGTGACAGTATGAACTACACTGAAGAAAACGATACACCATGGTAGCCATTGATGATTTCCTATCATTTTGATTCAAAAATCCAATAATGCTTTTTTTTAATTCTTTGTTTTGATTAGTCTGTTTTCAATTATTTGATTTCAATATGTCTAAAGATATGGACAGCTACTTTGAAGAAAACAAGGAACATTATGGTAGCCACTGTTGATTTCCTAGTGTCTGGTCTTAAAAGCCCTTAAGGCTCTCATTCTTGTGTTTTGATTGCTTTTATACTATTTTGATTTGTATTAACTTATTGCTAATATAGTAAATTATAAACAACTCTTTCAAAGAAAATAAAAGACATTATGGTAGCCATTGTTGATTTCTTGCTTTTTCTGAAATCCTGTGTTATTTGCATTGTTTTCCTCTGCTCTGCTTTGCTCTGTTTTGCTTTGTTTTATTCTTTTTTAAAAAAGCTCAAGATTGGGCCTGGGGCATAGCTTAGACACAGAACATCTGCTTAGCATGTCTGAATCCCTGGGTTCAATCTCCTGCCCCAAAAAGCAAAAGCCTTAAATTAAATTTCATAGGTACCACAGGATGATTCTAAGAGAAGAAACGGAGCCATTTAATTATCAGCTATCTAGTAAGCTGTGAGCAGACACACTGGAGCACAACAGCCAACCTGCTCTTGGGCTCAACATTCTGTTTTTTAGAGCACAAGTTTAGTCTGGGTGCAATCACCTTCACTGCACCTTGGGAAGAGGTAAGCACAGCACAGCACCATGAGATGTTCTTGGCCCCTGAAGAGATCTATGACAGCATTCACTTCATTGAGGGAAAGTATAAAACCAAGACAGAAAAAGAAAAAGCAACAGTTATTGAGTCCAGAGAATGTTTCTGCTCTTTTCCATAGCCTGAAATTGACCCTTACCACAAAGAGGACACTTACCTGGGCTAAGAGTGGTGACTGCAGCCTGCACTGCTCTGCGGAGGATGTTGCCCATTGCAAATATCCACTGAGGCCTAATTAAGTGGTTCCTCAAAATTTTATTTACCTAAAATCACAAAAAATCAAATTGATATTCTTTTGTACTTTTAAAACATACAAGTAAGACTAATTTGCTTCTATTCTGTCTGAGATGGTTAGGCATGCTGACCTGGATTTCTACCTGACATATTTCTTCTAAACTGTTCTTCTAGGCTAGTGTTGTCAAACCTTTTAGAGACAAGTGTCCAAACTGCAACCCAACATTCACTTATTTATCACAATGTGCCAACACTGCAGTTAAACCTGAATACTGAGGTTTTAGTTTAGAAAAAATAACTCATACGTAAAAAGAAAAACAACAGAGCTTTCAATGTTACAACAGCCTGCTGCTGCAGCATGTGTGCCACAGATTTGTTACCACTGCCCTACGCTGACCCCAACTCATGCTGGAGCCTAAAAGATGGGCATTTATTGTGCACCTCTGAAATGAGACTGCACTGGGGGCTTGGGACATAAAGATGAACCAGAATGGTCATCTGAGCCTTAAGGACTTTGTATCTATTTGGACACATAGGTCAGACTCTGTACTGACTGCTGGCCCGATATGCATGCTCTTTGTGGCCAAATGCAATTAGCTCATTGACCAGGTGACATTTCCTATACCTATATGCTCAGTGTTTAGAAGGAGCTGGTGAAATTCAGGACTTGTATAAACAGATGAGAAGACATGGGGGCTGTGGGAAAAAATAGAGATTGAAGTCCATGGTCTAGCATGTTCTCTAGGGCCAGATGGAGCACTTACAGCATCCTGGAATCCAAATAGTATCAGGTGAATCTGACTGATGCATACGCTGTCAAAGCCTAAGTCCATCTTTAGCTTTGATATCATGGATGCCATCACCCTGTGGTCCGGCGAGTGGATGAAGTTCCTCAGGATCCCAATTATTTGCTTAATGTGAGCAACTGAAAGACGCATCTCTTCTGAACTCTGACCATGCACACAAAGACATGAATCATCATTGGAGTGTTGCATAGAAAATTCACAATGTCTGTTCCTAGCATTCCGAACTCCGTATCCTTCCTGTCCAGGTCCTCCCCATAGCACACGGCCTCATAAGGCTCCACTGAATGGTTCCATTTTCCTGTTTTACTGCTCATCAGTGGGCCTTCTCAGAAAGCCTCGCTCATAGGCGGACAGTGGGCTCTTCCTAAAAGGACCTTCCCCATCCAAAGTAAGGCAGATGAGTGTGCCTCTACTGTATCCTAGTTACAACTCATTTTCATCCATAACCATTCTCCCTAACGTGGCTGTTCTTAGGGACAGCTCTAGTGTGTCCTACAGCTGGAGAGCTAACTCAGACCCAGGACTCAAAACCAAGGTAAGCTGAGAGAAGGTCAAACACAAGGAACTCTTTTCTGCTGTCTTCTGGCTTGTTTTGCACCAGGGGGCAGCAATGCCTCACAAATGCCTGGACGCACTGCAGTATTCTGCAAATTTACCTTTCAGCAATTCTCCCCACCCTCTTTTGTATCTTCTTTTGTTTTGTTGGGAAAGGGAAGAATGCTGGGAAATACTTATGATCATCACTGTAATTATGCAACCATGGCAGGGCAGAGAAACCTTGGTCCCTCTTTAGAAGTGTCTGGAGACTTAGGCAGAGGAGACAGGATTAGCAGGGGCACTCTGGCATGAACTGTACCTGGGCCATATACTCCTGCAAGATGGAAGCCACCTGGGTCTGCTCCTCCTCAAGGATTTTGTACAAGAGGGCACGGCGCTGACTGTCCTTGTTCAGCAACAAGATGCCCGGATCCCTGTCATTTGGGAAAGAGGCTGCACCCTGGTCTTCCAAGGCTGAACTCTCACGAGGAACACTGCAGATAAGCACATGCAAAAATCGCCACGCAGGTCCAGGAGCACTGTCTCCAGGAAGTGCACCCCACTGTGGGAGGGCAAGGGACCCAGAAGACCACATAGCAGTCCCCACTGTGGAAGGGAGTGAGGGAGGCTGCAGAGAGATTGTGTCCCTCTCTCCCACTTTGCTCCCCGCACAGCACCTGGACTGGGGGAGAAGGGAATGGAGGATTGGGTAGGGGGTGGGGGAAAGAGAGGGGAGATGAGAAGGGAAAGCACAGAACAGGAGGTCAGTGAACAAAGTACCCACCTTGCTCACCCCTTGAAACCCTGCTGTCTTGCAAAAAGGAAGCTAAAGTCCTTCCCAGCCTGCTGGTTGTGACCCAGCAGGTTATTCTGTCACTGTAGAACACCAGTACCCCTCATAAGACCACAGGAGAGGGGCACAGGACATAGGCAATTACCTGAGAAGGTGGCTGGGCTGGTGATTGCATGCAGGAGCATTCCCAATGAGTACGTTCAGCCGGGCATCAGAGTCTGGGGAGATGGAGTCATGCTCACTGTTGCTATTGCCGCTTCCTGTACATGCCCTCAGCACGGGTAGGGTCAGGATATTGGTGACACACTGTACATTCTCTGCAGGGGGACAACCAGATAGGGATTGAGGAGGCTCAGATCAGGACAAGGTGGGGGCCGAGACTGGCAGTTCCTCAGGCCCACATGCCCACCCAGGGCCTGTGCTCCTCTATTGGGGTGCTCCTCTATTGGGGTGGTGTAAACAGCCCCCTTCCCCAACCCTGGTGAAATTGTAGATCTGGAATAGGTCCTTGGGAAACACTGATTGAGGTAGTCCAGGTCATACCTGTGGGGCAAGCTATAGAACCACTCTGCCACAGCTTCTGACCCCATCCGTATCAGGGAGAAGAGGACAAATGGAGTTTCAGAGACCACTTTAAGTCACTGCTAGTTAGAACTTACAGCCCTAGAAGGTATCACTGGGTTTTGGTGACCTGCAGAATAGGCACCACAGGCAAACCTCCCAAATAGCTTTTAATCAAGGTCAGAATCAGCACAGGATAGGCCAGGCTCTGAAAATGAGGCACCAGGGTCTGCACTTGGGAAAGACAGAAAACCCATACCCAAGGTACCTCTAGCTTCTCTCCTTTTCACATTCCCAAAAGAATGACCTTAACAAGGGGTGGGGCATCACAGTCACCAAAGAGGTTACCTATGCCTCTACCAGGAGATGAGAAGATATTTATTGGTTGGGTTTTAATAACCTCCACACCAGCACCACCCCTGCTACTCTGCATACAAATGGGGCACGTGGGGCACTCTGTGCGCTGGTGAGCTGGCACTCCCTGCAAGCAATAGAAAATCCTGGGGCTCAGACCCCCTCCCACACACACAGTTGTCCAGGGAGGCCTCACCTGAAGGACACAAAGCAGTTCTCCTATTTGTGCCCTTATTTGGCTGCCTTAAGAAATTCTCTTTGAGTAGGTCTGCAGCAGTGACTCGTCTGCTAGGGTTAGGCTCAAAACAGGATAAGATGAAGGCTCTAGCTTTAAATGAAAGGGTTCGTGGAATCTCAGGGTGGCTCTTACACAGTCCAATCTGCATTGAAGGGAGGGGTAACAGATGTGTGAGGGCTTCTGTGATTGCTGTCCCTATACCCACTGCAATCTTATTCCTGCCCCTCCCATCCACAAATGGACTCCATTTCCCCATTCCTAGAGTCCTAGCTGGTCTCTGGGGACTCTGCTCTGACTGACAAGATAATGATGGAAGCAAAATTGCAAAGGTTTCAGAGGATAGGTTCTAAGGGACTTCACAGCACCTGCTGTAGTCTTCTTGGAGTCCTGAGACCACCACACCATATAGGAACAGAGCTCAGGGTAAGTGACCATGTAGAGCCTTCTCACTGCAACCTTTGCCATGAGAGACGCCCTCCTAGACAATTATGCCTCAGCTCAACCACATGAGTGAGCTCTCTTCAGCAAAAGAGCCAGCAGTCATCTTGTAGTGAGAAATAAGGGATTATTTTAAGCCTCTATGTGCATGGCTGGTTTGTTACATAGCAGAAGAAAATCAAGAAGGATGTGATACATGGATTGGGGTAGGAGAGGCTCAACCTGAGGATATACAAAGGTGACTGCTACCTGTCTCCGAGAGACACACAAGAAGTTAGTTCCCACCTACCACAGCTCAGCATAACATGGAGATGCTTCCATGACACATCTTGTAAAACTCCTTCCTGTGTAATTTTCCATCATAGGTGGTTCTTCAATCTTTTCAGGCTGTCATCATAAAGTTCACGGCCTTCCCTCTGTTTTCCAAACCCACCCAACAACCCTGGGGTGGAAGCCATTGTTTCTTCCATATGCACACTCCTTGCCAGCTCCTCAGTAGTCTCAGAGCCTGGCTTAAGCCTCCTGTGTCCCACTGTGTAGGATCTGGGGGCTGCAGAGCTTTATGACCTCATGTCCCATAGGTCCATGACCAGGTGGACATGTCCCATTTGCAGAACACTCATGGAAAGGAGTTAGGGGTTTCTGAGAACACTAAATGCTGGATAGAACCCACTCACAAAAATCTGAAATGCAGGGCATATTACAGGTACCATTCTTCACCTGAGTAGTGCGCATAGATGTCAACTGTGCCCACTGGCCTAGGGTGTACAGAGACAAAAATTTAGCATAAGAATTTAAAGTGGCAAGAAATGGCTTTCCCTCAGGCCCTCAGAAAGTAAAGAGCAGAAGAGAACAGCACCCTAGGACCCTGAAAATACATTGTTTTTAAGGGTACTTTGCTATAAATCAAAAGCACCGTGTATTAGTGGGCTAGGGCTGCTGCATCAAGCTACCACAGTCTGGTATCTGGGTGGCTCAAACAAAAATGTAGTCTCTTAGTTCTAGAGGCTGCAAGTTCAAGGTCAGGCATTGCCAGGGTCAGGATTCCTTCTAAAACCTGTAATGAATCCTTCCTTTTCTCTTCAGTGCTTTTGGGGCTTCTAGGCCATCTCTGATGTTCCTTGGCTTATAAACTCATCACCTGAGTCCCTTGCCAAGGAACTGTCTTTGTGGGTCTTCAGTGTTCTCTCTGTATATGTTTCTTTTCTACAACAGCTCCTCTTTTAACAAGGTCACCTGTCATGTTGTACTAGAGTCCACTCTACTGGCTCCATTTTAACTTGATTACAGAGTTATCTCTGTAAAGACCCTATTTCCAAATAAGGTCATGTTCTGAGTTACTAGTGGTTAGGACTTCCATATATCATTTTAGGTGACACCAACCCATAACAGTCCCCTTAGGAGTAAAACAATTTTTGTTTCGGACACTGCTCACAAAGTTCTTGAAATTTTTCTGAAGTATTCTAAGATTCCAAAAATAAATGATGAAGAACATCACCTCATACATTTTTGCTGGCAATAAAAACTAACTTCATATGCCACAAGAAAAGTCAATAGATTTTTTTTAAAAAAAAATTTGTACAGATAATCACCTAATCAAAAACAGGAGACAGGAAGAATAGGGGAGTTGTTTATGCCCTGTGGATGAAATGAGAAAGTCATAGCCCTCAGTTGGGTTCCCGAATTTCACAGGAAGTCAGCACATCAGAAAGTAACCGTGGCTCTCAGATGGGTCCCATGTTGTTCTCAACATCAGCTGCTATTTACAGTGATACCCTGGTTCACAGACAACTTACTCCACAATTCTGGAAAAGATAGGCATCTGCATGTTTGTGCAAGAAAGATGGCTGTGGTCATGTTGATCACCCAATGTAGAATTTGCAAACAAAAATGAAATTTTGCCAAATACTTCTGTTTGAGAACCAAATCTTTCACAAACAAAAGTATTCATGAACTAAGGTACTGCTGTATTTAATGGAAACCATGGGTAAGAGCTTCAGTGGCCCCAGCTGAGTCCATTGTGGATAGTTACTGATATGTAAGGAAGGTTGTTGCTGTCATCTAGCCCATGTGTTCATAGTTCTTTAGGGATTACAAGGATCAGGCTTGTTGACTTGAGGTCTTGGCCTTGGAGATGCCTGGGCAGTGATGTAAGGGTAGGAAGCTTTGAGAATACTCTGCAGGGATTCAAAGCCCACTCAATGTGCTTTTCTCACATGCTGAGATCTTAATGCCCAAGGGGCTGGGCCAGAAAGCCCACCAAAGATGCAGGCCATAAGTGAGATAGCAGAGAATCCAGAAGAATCATCTGAAACCATGCACTACCAGGCTGTGTCAGTGCACCATGGTTCATTATCCATAATCAATGGCCACTTGGCCTTTTGTGACCTCTTGTACTGAATAAAAATGTTCCATGGAAAGTCATGAGCTGGTGGTTCTCAGGGCTGGAGCCCCTAAATGTTTTTAGGTATTCTTGCGTAAGAAGCTTCAGGCATAACTTTTGGCACACAGGACTATCCTGGCATCAGCTTCCTGTGGGGTTACCAACAAGTATGTCCCTTTCTAAGACCCCAGGTTCCCAGTGGTACCACCACCACTGTATCTGTCAATTTGTTCTATGTTAGTCTCGACACATGGAATGCCCTTCCATAAGCTCTGGGAGGGTGATTAGAATGAAGAACATATTATCTGATACCCATTTCTTCAAAATTCAGTCAGAAACTTGTCCTCTAAAGACCCAGACTGTACCATGACCTTAGATAAAGCCTTACTCTGGGTAAGGGCAAACACAAATGAAAAAAATATGAGGCTTTATTGTCCCTACTAAAATATAAGCAAAGAGGATACCTCCTTTTGCTAGAGAATTAAGAAAACTTCTGGTTGTGTGTTCTTTCTCTGTCTCTTTGGGGTGTATGTAAATCTTAGCAGCCTCTAATGAGCCTCTTGCCAAAAAATATCATTTCCAAGGCCTGGGAGCTACTACTTTGAATTGTAATCATGGAGGAAGATAATGCTTCTATCAGTTTCTATACAGGAAAGGTGCCTAATTTTGTGGTTCCTTGCTCCAAAACTACCTACCTTAAAGATATGACAACTATTTTTTCCTTTGGATAAAGCCAATACCCTAACAAATGGCTACTTCAATTACCAGGTGAATCTAAGATAAGACATATGTGACAACCGGTGCTGTCGAGTCTGCTTTCATGAGGACTTTTTATCTTGAGAATGTGATTTATAATGGGTTCTATCTGCTTGGCTACATAAAAGGGTGGAAGTTTAGCTGGCACTTGGTGGTGCATGCCTATAATCCCAGCTATTTGGCAGGCTGAGGCAGGAAGATTACAAGTTCCAAGTCAGCCTAGACAGCTTAGCAAGACCCTGTCACAAATTTAAAAAGTAGAAAAGGCAGGGGGTGTAGCTACATAGTAGAGCCATTTGCCTAGCATCCGTGAGGCCCTGAGTTGAATATTCAGTGACAAAAATTTCAAAACAAAAAAAAACATGAAGATTTCTATCTTTGCAGTGTTAGTGGCTTGTCTGATACACCTTCATTATGGTCTGACACTTATGTAATAAACTGCTTTCCTTCTTTCCTACCTCTGGAATAGATTTTCTGGATTTAGAAGGTATTTTGTTTTTATTTGCATTTGTCCAACACCTAAACCACCCAAACGACCAAGCATGTCTTACTTGAAACATTGGTGACTGTGTTTCAGCAAGCTCACGGATCGGAGGCTTGCTGGTGGCCATTTCTATGATGGTGCAGCCCAGGGACCAGATATCAGCTGGAGTACCATACCCATCAGGTCCTTGACCAATAATCTCAGGAGCTATGTATCGTAGAATGTCTGTGAGAAAAACAAAAGAACAAACTTTGATGGCAATATATTGCTAGAAACCAAGTGACCATTAGTAAATAAGTGTGTGGCTTTAACTGCCTCATTAATGGTACATGAAGCCTCTTCTTATGCATAAATATTGTAGTGGTTGCATCATTTTTTTGACCAGAGAGACATGCAATGTGCCTTTTTAATACTAGTCACATTGAAAGAGGATTGTTTATCCCCTCAAAGTATAAATGGGGCCAATTCAATAAGTACTTTTTAGCACATATCAAATAAAGGGAAAGTAGAATATGAGAAATATCCTGATTACAAGGAGTTACCTAGTGGAGGAGGCAGATAATAATGGTGGTAGTTGTGGCAGCAGTGATGGTAAAATGTGATAACTGCTGTAAGAGGCATATGCACAAGACTAAGAATATCGATTTTAAAAATGGCTCAATTCTGCCTGCTCTCAATCAGGAAAATCTATGGCTGTGTCAATTTTGGTTCTGAGAAACAAATGCCAAGACAAGATTAGACATACAAGAGATTTATTGGACAGATCTATGAGGGATACAAGGAGAGGGGGCAGGACCAGCAGGGAGTGTGTCAGATTACAATGCAGGTCTAACCTCTGGTAAGGGGTGGAGGGAGGAAAAACTGGGTAGGAAGTATTTTTAGATGGCACTGCTCTGAGAGCACTTTATCTAGGCTACCAGCCAGTCCCTAGCCAAAATGTGCCTACAAGAAGAGTCCCACATTGGGTCTAAGACCTTTACCAATCTCAGCCATTGATAGGAAGCAGCCTAGGTAAGCCTTGCCATGAACATGACTGTGATACCAAGGGGCAGCACCTGGCACTGACAGTGAAGTAGGTTCCTGCTGCAAAAGTCAAACAGGTAAACCAAGGGTTAGAAGGATGTCCACACGAGAGGAAGAGATTTAACAAAGAACATGCAAGTGACATATTGAGTCCAAGGGGCAGTAAGTGATGTTTAACCCAGGGCAGGGTATAGGAAGAATTAAAGTGGCAAGGATACATCTCAGATGATGACCTGGATGTTCTGAAGGACCTAACTTTGGACTGTCTTCAGAGGGTCATGAGCCACTAGTGGTTGCCACAGGAAAGATAGTGATCAGATATGGCAGCAGGAAAGCAAAGGGACTATTGATGGGAAAGACACAGGGCGGGAGAAAAATCGTTAGTTTTCCTTGAAACTAGGCATGAAGAATGAGGAAATCTGGATGTTGACATCAGCAGATGCTATGGTCTGGCTAATAGGTTTAGAAGACAGCAAACCAGAGATGGTACATAAGGTATGAATAGAACCCTGGTGTCCAGAGAAATGAAAGGGCCTCTCTCTAGATCATACAACCACATCAGGTTTCCTGAGTTTTAATCAATAAAAACAAAATGTTCATCAGTTAAAAAAATTGGAGAAGATCTCAATAATCCTTCTCTTGAACATCCAATGTCTTAGCATTTTTCTTACCTATGAACATTTTAAATGTACTAGGACAGCTGTGAGCAAAATGATGTTCCACACATGTGTATTGGGCTGCTGAAATGTGATTATTGAGACCGAAGAAATAAATTTTAAATTATTTTAACTTTATTCCATTCCCATTGATTTAAAGTTAAATACAAATCAGGCTATATTAATGAGCCCAATGTTCTCTAGAGCTGAAAACCTCATTGGGGAAGTGTTTGGTCAATTTCAGCAAGATGAGGGTGCATCACACTTGATGCACTGTAAGGAAACTCCAGAAAGGGAACTTTCAGCGACACAGTATCTCTTATAAGCTGTTGCTGTTGTGAGTAACAGAGAGAGAGAAAGAGATGTTGGCAGGGAATGTGCCTTCTAATGAGTCTATAACTCATTAATTAAGGAAAAATTGAACTGTTTATTAAGCAGTCATCTCTCAGCTCTGCTCTGAGATGCTGGATCTGGGACTCCAGAAACTCCATTTTTTTTTTTGCCTAAGCTCCCTCTGAGGTTCTGCAACTAGGCAGCAGTACAGAGATCCTGAAAAGCTGGAGAGGGAACCCAGAATCCAGGCCATATACCATTGCTTCCACTATTCTATTCATTGTAAGTGAATCACTGAGTCCAATCCACATACAAGTGGTGATTTAACAAGGATGAACTACACTGGAGACCACCCTGAAAGCTGGCCTCCACATCTAACTTATGGCATTTGATAACTTACAAAGTGTCTCCATGTAGTATTGTCCACCTATTTCTCATATCTCTGTTAAGGATAGGCAGAGGAGACTTGCAGTAGTTAACTGTGACATCAACTTGAATAATAAATGCCAGGCTGACTGGTTTAGCTCACTTCTGAGGGTGTCTGGATAAACTTAATAAAGAGGGAAGACCAACCCTGGGTGTGGATGGCACCAACCAATAGGCTTGTAGCCTGGATGTAATAAAAAGGGAAAGAAGAAGGAAGTCTTCTGCTTCTTTGGAGGAGCTCTAGTCTTCACCATCTTCTTGGATATCTGGCTTCTAGCACACACCCTTAAGCTTCTTGATACAGCCTTGCACAGGACTCTACAGTGAGCTCCAGGCCATTGACTTTTGACTGAATCCTCTGGCTCTCCAGCAAACAGACAGCCCTTTTGCATTCTTCTACATCTGACTCTGCAGGCAGCTTTTGTTAAGACTACTATTTGTCTATTTGTCTATTAAATCTAATACATAATCTGTCCCTCTAGTGAACCCTGATGCAAGACCCTATCTACAGTTAATGCTGGTTTTATACAGGACAAAACTGAGGTCCAGAGAGGCTAAAGCAATTTTCTGAAGCTATAATTGAGTCTTCTGCCTCCATGTTCAAACTATACACCATAACATCATTGACTTATATAATAAGCTAAAGAGAAATTTTGCTGAAAACCTTAAATAAGAGCAGCTGATACAAAGGTTACCAAAGCCATAAAGTAGCTTTTTCCCATGTAACTGGAAGGTTCAGAGCAATCGTGGAGATCTGAGTGCACCATTTGATTCACTACTATATTCACAGAGTAACTATCAAACAGAGAGAGACTGATAGAACCACCACATATGCAATCAAATATTCCCAAGCTGTATGTATGTTGGAGGTGAATATCAGCTATGCCAAAGGCTAGATTCTGTGGGGCATCTGACTCCGGCAAAAATACTAAGAAACTGGCATGCTTTGCTTCTGAGTCTCTTAGGGGGCCTCACCTCCCTAACTATACTTCTTCTAAGGGGTAGCCTTTCCCCCAGTCCTTGGCCTAGCAGCCATGATTTTCAGGCATCTGTACTAGGGAAGTGGTAGATTTAGAACAAAGTGTCAAGCCCCAGCCTCCTTGGAACATAAAAACCATTGGTAACTCCTTAACCACTGTCCAAGGACTTCCAAATTACCAACAAAAAAACACATGACATGAAGTGAAACTTTTTGACTGAGGCTCAAAGATATGGTAAAGATCTCAGGGCAAGAGGTAAGATCGGGACCACAGATACTCATTTTCTAAGGGAATCTCAGCACATGGGTTCAAAAGTCTTGAGCCTCATTCAGGGGCCTCCCATCTAGATCAATGGATTCAAAGAGTTAAAAGAGGATAGAGTAGGTGGTAGGAATGGACACTGAAGGAAGCCTCTTTCAAGAGAGCTGTGCTAGGAAGTCTACCCTCTCTCAAGAGTTGGTCCAGGGCTATCACCAGAAAGGCATGGGCCCATAGTGGTTTAAGCCACTCAGTGTTGATTCATAATAGTACTTGACAGGCCACACGTGCTAATATCTGCCTTGAGATCTTGTCAGAGCCCAAAGTTCAATATTAATGTAAAAGTACTGAAAAAGAGAGTGTCTATGGCCACACCACTGTGAATGTGCCTGATCTCATCTGATCTCAGAAGCTAGGCAGGGTTGGGCCTGGTCAGCATAAGGATGGGAGAATAGAGAAGTAGTGTGCAGCCTCCCATGGCAGTGGCAGTTGCCCTCATGGCCATACCCAAGCGATGGGACTAGTCAAGGGGAAACACTTCTTCCTAACCCAAAGCCTTTGAACTACTCAGATCTTGATATGTATATATCCTCTGTAGGTAAGTTACAGAGACAACTGGATCTCCAAGGAACAAAAGTCAGAGCAGCAGGCAGGGAAATGCTAGGTCTGGAGATAATGCCATACCCTCCTTGACAATAAGTTGAAGGTGGATGAAGTCCAAACACTAGAGGTGAGACCTATAGTAAAAATATTAAAGAGGAATCCTGCTCAAAGGTAGTCCCTTCCAGAGCCTGAATCCCTCCATGGAAAGAGAAGTGAGTAGAACATAAAAGGTAAGTGGCTACAAAAGCCAGAATCGGTGATCAGCCAAAGCCCACACCCCTGCTCATGACATGGTGGTCACATTCAGCATGATGAAGCAAGAAAAATTATAAGAAAACATCAGCCAGGACAGATCACAGAAAGGTAGCTTAAAAAATTACTAGTCATATGACTTGCCAGGCCCCTCACATGACTGCCTTTCTGCAGTTAGTGAGTAGGAAAAGAGGTGAGGGAGAAGCTGGCACCTGGATGTCTGAGCAGAGATCACTGCAAATTCAGGGAGAGGGAAAAGGAGTTGGCTCTGTGAATGAAGACCAGAGTATTGATCAGTATATGAGCTCACATTCTTCATTATCAATTTCACCCTGTTTGTTCCTTCACGTGCCATTTCAACTTTGTCATCTAAAGATGGCTGTGAAACTCAGGAGAAAGGCCCACTACCCTGGGCAGGATGTAAAGAAACAGTGGGAGACAAAAATATGGCTTTTATGATGATGCCCTTTGATTACTACAGGTTCAGTATGTTAGTTACACATGAAAAACCAATTCTCTCAAAGGCTTATTATATTTCTAATAACCTGTGACTTCTAAGTGCAAACTAACATTCACTTTATTTATTTAACTAACTTGTATTTCAATTTCACTTGCTATGAGCCAGGTACCAGTGAAAGCACGTTATCAGTCCTTAAAAACCCTATTAGGTAAGTACTGTGAGCATTTCCATTTTACTTATGAAGAACACAGGGTAACATGTCTAAGGTCACACAGCTATAAAGTGCTTGAGTCAGGATTTGAACCTGCTTATCCTTGAACCAAGGATGTTTTTAGCCGTAATTATGTCCACACAAAGGCTGGCCTGTGAATGATCACAATAGCATTATTCACAACAGTCAAAAAGTGGAAATCACCCAAATAATCACTAACTGGCAAATGTGGCCCATCCATACTATTGAATAGTACTCAGCCAGAGGAGGAGGAAGGCCCAATACACACCATAGCATGGGTGAGCCTTGAAAACACTTCAGTAAGAGAAATCAACTAGATGCAAAAACCGCATGTTGCATTATTTCATTTGTATGAAATAATTCAGCACATGCAAATCTACACACACAGAAAATATATTTTTTGCCTCAAGCTGGGATTGGAACTGGGATTGATTGCAATGGGATCTAGTGGGGAAGGGGGCACTTGTTCCTAACCCAAAGCCTTTTGGGGCATCTTTGTGGGTGACAGAAATGTCAGAAAACTAGATTGTGGCAGCATGATGCAATAAATTTACCAGAAACCACTGAGCTGTACATTTCAAAAGGGTGCTTTCATGATATGCAAGTTATATTTCAACAAAGCTGTTAAAATCACCACCACAACAAAAAAACAGGGCTAGATAAGTAGCTCAGTGTGGAACACCTGCCTACTATGTGTAGCCTATGGATTCAATCCCCCATGCTGGAAAAAAAATTAAAAGGTTGTTTTAGAAAAGTTCTAGGAACACAGGATGGAAGAGATCCAGGCCAAGAAGTTGCGTGAAGCCTTTGGTCACCTGTCAAGGCTCAGATGGCCTCAGAGCATTTACAGGGAAAAGCTCCACTATATCCACCCAACCCAGAGTCCTGAACCAACCAGATGAGGATTTCTTTACAGAACTGCTATTTTGCAAAGAGTAATTATATGCAAGGGAATTTCCTAACCAAAATGAGACACCTTCTTTATTATCCCCCAAACAGCGCTACGTTACTTTGTGATGCAAAATTCATGCCGCCTCAAGCCAATTACTTGGGAAATGTGATATACAATAATGAATTATACATGTGTTTTCTTTGTGATTTTTTTTCTCCTTGGGGATGCTAATTATAAGATAAATTGCTGGGGGATTTTATGTTTTTGAAATAACTCCTTGTCATATCACAGCCTCTCTTGCTACATATTGCCAAGCTAATTGGTGACTTCCAAAGAGGAGGATATAAGTTGTTTCAATTAGGATAGTAAAATGCTAAGACAGGAAAAATGGACAGTCCTACATATATATTCATGTGTAAATTAATATATAATGTATATTTACACCAGAAACAATAAATGAAAATTCAACATGCTCTTTTTGTGAGAAATTCAGATAGTACCCTGATGTTGTATTTTCCTATTTTGAGATGCACATACACCCCCTTGTGTTACAACTAAAAAGTCATTTTTGAAGTATTAAAATTCTCTTTTGATGAAAGCACAACTCCACTGACTGTGGGCATCCAGCAGCTGACACACAGCAAGTCTCTTGTTGAAGAAAAGCTCTTCAAAGCTGAGATATTATTCACTAAAAATAAGGTCCATTCTGTCCATTGTATGGCTTTGGTGACTACAGGGATAGAGATCAGTCATCTACCTTTTATAGCTTATTTCAGCTACAAGAGTATGAGGGCTGTTTTATAATTCTATCAAGCAAGTTTCTTTATGTTACTCAAGGAATCATAAACCTTTACTTATTCGAAATCAGTACTTCTTTCCAAGGATCAAAGTTTTGGCTATAGTTGCTTTTAAGCAGGAATTTCAAAAGCCATAGGTAGCTTTTGAGTGGTATTTTACCTATTATTCTGGTAATTAACAACTGGCTGACAGTTTTATGTCACCCTTTGAGTCCATTCTCTGTCAACATTGAAACTGTTCCATCACTGACACATACAAAAGAAAACGCAACTCTTGAAATCCATTTAAAATGTCATATTCCACCCACAGAAATTATCCTCCCTGAGATAATCATATCGAAACACAAGGTGTCAGAATTCACTAACGTAACAAGTTATTTTTATAACACCCCCCCCCAAATGTCCTAATCAGTTGTGGGAAGGATACTGTTATTTAGATTTACCCACAAGTTTGGGTAATGTGCTACCAGCACTACCATTTTGTGGACTGGATAAGAACCCCTCAGGAAAACTCAGCTGAACCCTCTAACTACCCAACTTCTGAGAGGCAAAGAAGTATCTAGAGCAATCTTGTCACAAGTAGCCAGTTCTGTGTATCCCTTTCATAATACTAAAACAATTTGAGGTCAGGATAATACATTACCCACATGAAGTATCAACTGTCACTTTGTGCTGCAAAGGTGCACAGTAAGTACCTCTCACATAAACACAGCTTGTATGGATAACCTTAATTCCAAGGTAGCTTACCTGCGGAGGTATCTCTGCATGGGTTCACTCTTTCAATATGTTTGGTGGTTCCAAAATCGGAGATTTTTACCACTTCACTGTAGGTGTTCACTAGAATATTATCACCCTTCAAAAAAAGAACAGCATTGAGCGCTTAAAGACAGATTTAAACAAATGGACATTACACAGTTTGGGACCTTGAGACTGTGTCTCCAGGAAGACTACACTTTGCACTTGGGGTACAGTCCTGCCATGTCAGCCCCCTCTATAACCAAGTCTCTCAACACACTCTACACAGATAGCTTTCAAGACTCAATGGGAGCTAAAAGCCAATACCTTTATGTCTCTGTGCACTATCTGGTTTTCATGGAGATACTTCAGGCCTTTCAGGATCTGCTTGGTGTAAAACTTGAGAGCAGGCTCCTGCATCGGCCCCCATTTGGATTGCAAGAGAGCAGAAAGGCTTTCTAGAAACATGAACACAGCAAAACACGAATCAGTATGACAAAGATTGAACTCTAATAGTTCAGCGAAATAAAATGTAGTAGTTTAAGCTGACATAAGCACTTATACCAACATCATCATCATCACATCTGGCTCAATGTAACACAATCCCTCCTTCTCTACAATCCCAAAGAACAGACTGGAAGTGATAAACAGGACCTCCTGGGACTCCTGAAATTCAGTAGGCTCAGCTTTGGGTTTAGCTCTGTTTAGCTGCACAACATCAGGAGAAACACTGCTCTCCGAACTCAGAGAGGTATGACCTGATACCATACATTACTTGGGTTACATGATGCTTGCTACATAACCAACTTGGCCATTCTACTTAGATCAAAGCCGTATTTCACACCTCATCCTATAATCAGAGATGGACAAGTCTAGAGTAAGGTGTCCTTGAGAATGACACAGACTAGAATTAGAGGAAGTAATGTCTTTCTGTCCTCAAAGGCAAGCTACAGTACAGGACCATCTTAATTAGCAAGCCCTTCCCTTATTACTTCATTAAACACTGAACTTTTGGGTCAAAAGAAAACCTCCCTCTGGATGTTCTCACCACTTGTCCCAGAAATGGTGGTGTGAGTGCAGGTGGTCTTCCGGCTGGCAAGAATGAGCCCTCCAGGCATCAGCTGCTCTGAGCTGCACCACCCTACAGTGTTCTGGGATCTTGCCATACTTTAGTTTCCCCATATGTGAGAGAGAATGGAGACCTGCCTCTAATCTTATCACCTTTCAGCCTAACACCTGAAACAGTGACAAATGTGAACAGCAACAGACATGTTTTTGGCTACACTATATAGAAGCTACCTAAAGAGAGACTGTTTGCCCTCAATCTTGCCTTAAGTCTAGCCCACTATTTAACTCTTAAAATAAAATGATACTCTTAAGATAGTATTAGTCTCTTAATAATTGTTGGTTGAAAAAATGAATACAAATTTCTAACAAAAGGTTTTACATCTGTATTTAAATGATTATAATTATTTAATGAAAACGTTTTTTGAATTTTATTATTATTTAATGAGCATCTATTTCCTGGGCTTTTGCTTGCTATCAGGCAGTATGAAAAGCTGTACCTACATTATCTCATTTAACTCACCCAATGATATACTAAGATAGGGTTATTCCAGTAATTATTACAATTATAATAACTATTATTACTCCAATTTTATTTGTTACCGAGAATTGAACTCATGACCTTGTGCTTGCCAGGAGGGTGCTGTGCCTGCTAGGCTTTACCCCAGCCCTTTATCACTCCAATTTTATAGTTTATTCAACCCTCAACTGAGGGTACAGAGAAAAGAAGTTTACCAAGGTCACACAGTTTATACATGGCTGGACTGATTCAAACTTGACAGCTCCACATCCACGGAACTATTTCTGATCTCCTATATTCTATTCCCTACAGTTACAGATTTTTGTAGAAAAAGCCCTGGTGTTTAATTTCATTATCAATATGTTATTTTGTAATGTCACTTCGACAAATCTCTGTCCCCCGTTCTCCAAAATGCCTTTAAACCACTAGACTCTGAAGAGACAGAAAACTGCTTTCTTCATCTCTTTGTCCCTAATGATGACACAGTAGATAATCAAAGAGTATTTTTGGGTTGAATAAATAAAGTAGAAATAAATTGTTTATGTGATATTTCAAAAGTTTATAGAATTCTGAGGAAACCACTGGTTTCTAACCTCTAAAAGGTCTGTCACTTTTAAATGGCAGGATAATTAGTGATGCCCATATCGTATTTTCAATATACAATATTCTGAAAACAGGTAACTTGCAGAATATGAGAGCAGAAAACACTGACCACTCACCTCCAGACACCTGCTCCATAAAGATCTTAACGAAACCACCCTCAGAAACAGAGCCTAGGTACTGGACAATGTTGCGGTGTTTGAGGTTCTTGCGCAGGACTATCTCATCATGTAGAGGTTGAGAGAACCTATTATGAAAAAAACAAAGCCAGTGTCACCTACCAAATCCCAACGGCTCCAGACCCCACAGCACCTCACCAACACCTTCCCTACTGCTGGCAAATCCTTCTTTCCAGAAACTTATTCTCCCTTGCCTTCCATGAGACTACTCAGCATCTCATCTGTACAATAAGGAGCACAGGCTGAGCATCTCTAAGCCCAAAGCCCAAATCTGAAATGCTCCCAAGTCCCAAATTTAGCCAAGTATGGTGGCACATGTGTATAATCACAGCACTCTGGGAGGTTGAGGCAGGAAGATTATAAATTCAAGCCAATCTGGGCAACTCAGTGAGACTCTGTCTCAAAAAAAGGGGGCTACCTCAATGCAAAGGCCCTGAGTTCAATTCCTAGTACTGCAAAATACATACATATATACATACATAAAAAAACCCTCCAAAACCTTTTTTTCTTTCTTGGTACTAGGGATTGAACCAAAGGTGTGACACATGATAATCAAGTGCTCTACTACCCAGTAGTGACCCAAGCCTTTTTTTTATTTTGAGAGATTTGTCTCGCTAAGTTGCCCAGAATTGTCTCAAACTTGTGATCCTCTTGCCTCAGCCTCTCAAGTAGCTGGGATTACAGGCATGTGACACCACACCCAATTCAAAATCTGAAACTTTTAAGAGTGCTGACACAATTCCACAAGTAGGAAATTACACATCTGACCTCATGTGGTATGTCACAAGCACAAGCACATTATTATACAAAATTACCTTCAGACTATGTCTCTAAGATACCTACAAAAAATGAATTTTGTGTTTGTATTTGGGTCTCATCCCCAATAAGCCTCATTTTTGTATGCAAATATTCCAAAATCTGAAAAGAAAGTCTCAAATCTGAAACACATCTGGTCTCACGCATTTTGGATAAGAAACACTGAAGTTGTAAAAATATCAGCTGCATAGGGGTTCTGGGGGCTGAAGCGCATCAAGGTGCTCTGGTACCCAGTGGAGGGCATGGTTTGTGGTAACTACTCAACAACTGCTGTTCTTACTATTACTACTGGTAAGGCCTGAACCCTCCAACCATTTTTTTTAATCTTTTGACAATCCATCTCTTCTGCCTCTTGTGCAGGTTAGTGTTCTGGAAGATTTCATTCTCAGCTGCCTTCCAGTCTTAAAGACTGACCACAGACCACTGTAACAGCTACCTAATGTGCCATCTATCCCCAGTTTCTGAACATTTTAGTGCATCATTCGTCATCCTTGAGACTATCTCTTCTTGAAACACACAAATAACCATATCATTTCCCTCTGTGAATTCCATATAAAGACCACAATGTTTCATGTGGCACACAAAGACCTTCAAAATCAGGCCAGATGATGCCTTTTTTTTGCCTCAAGTACCCTCTATTGCCCCATATCCTACATCCAAGTGATTTAAAAAATTGCTCTCTGAACATGCTTTGTATTTTAACAGTTCTATTTTTCCCTAAAGTAGCCTCCTTTGCTGCCAAGCAAACTCCTACTCATCCCTAAAAGACCAGCTTGAAAAAGATTTTTTTTCAAACTTGCCACAACTCACACAGGAAAATGCAGCCCACCTCTGTTTTCTAACAACAGTCTGTATACCCTTTTATTATGGCACTTGTCACTGACTCACAGGCATCTGCATTGCTCACCCAAGTGCTAACACCCTGGGATCATGACAATATCCTAGTAACTTTTCAATCCTCAAAGCCAGCTTAGAACCTGGCACAGAAAAGATGCTAAATCATTGTAAGTTTAGTCAGCAAATGTAGAGAGTTGGAACAGAATGTTCTCTAAGGCCCCTTTTTGGTTCTAAAATCCCAGGAATTGCTATGGGCAATGAGCATCTGGAACCATCAATGCTACCAAGTGAAGGAGATGAGACATGCCAGAAATATCCCCAAATCTATACAGATGCAGCACCTTATATATCATGAGAATGAGAGACAGAATACCACATCCTATTCTTATTTCTACTGATCCTTGGAGGAGTCATGTTATCTTCTGCAGCCTTGGTTTTCATAGTGATAAAATGAAGAAACCACACTAGTTCATTTCAGGTCTTGTCTTATAATTCATATAATCACAACATGCTCTCTCACTGAATATCCATAAATGAATGACTTAAAGGATCTCAGTTGGTACAAATCACTAACTGTGATGTGCAATCCATCCTTAGTCAGTGATCACCTTGATGGAGGGATGTAGATATATATACCCTTGGGTGAAGGGAAGGCCAGAGTATTTTGGAAACTCTGTTTTGAAAAGCCTAATGCTTGGGCTGGGGATTTAGCTCAATGGCATAAGCACCTGCCTGGCAAGCACCAGGTCCTGAGTTCAATCCCCAGTACCAAAAAAGAAAAAAAAAAAAAAGAAAAACCTAATGCTTTATACTACACTTAAGTTTTCTGTAATTATGTATCCAAACCAATCAAAAGCATTTTTCAATTGTTACAACAGGAATTTAAAAGCACTTGGCACAGGGTGGAGATGTAGTTCATAGAGAGCACTTGTCTAGCATGCTCAAAGCCCTGGGATTGAACCTAGCATTAAAAGAAAAAAAGGAAAAAAGTTTTCAATCACATTTAAAAATATTTAGAAACAACTACATAGAATGTAAAACTCTAGAAGCAGTGGATGGGTAGAAACACAGTTTTCTTTCAAAATACAATCTGCAATCCAAAACCTCTAAGTGATGTTGTTCCATTCTGTGAATCTAATTCTAATAAATAGCAAAAGCAGATCACTCTTATTACAAGAGAATTACAAGGTATGTGACAACATAATGCTCTCATTCTTAAATCCTCTGTGCTATCAGTATAGGATTTAGGGGGCTGGATGTTAAGTGCAGAATGTGGAAGCCCCCAACTTGCCTTCTATCTCTCTCTGGAATTTCTTTGATGGCTATTTGCACTTGATTGCTCAGATTTTGGCCAGCATATACAACTCCATACGTGCCTTTTCCCAAGACAATTCTCTTCCCATTTGCATCATGGTCATACTCATACTAAAGCAGGAAAATCAGAGACAAAAAAATCCTTCATATAACTTGATGTCAAGAAACCTCTCCAAATTCCAAAAGTTGTCTAGTAATTTTTATAAAATTCACAAACATTATTTGAACACTAAGAAAGTCATGGTTCTTAAGTCATATACCTTTTGCTCAATAAGGATTCTCAGTGGGTCATGCATTTATAGCCTTTTTGAAATGGAATCCAAGAAAATTAAAAATATGAGTCACATATAACTTACCTGGTTCACCTTCTAGAGTTTCTTGCCATTTTAATGTTGTAATTTAAAACCTCTTCTAAGCATGTTCAGTACTCCAAATAGTGTCCCTATCAACTTGTCAGGAAACAAACCTCTTTTAATATCCCAGGAAAGAACTGAAGGTCAATAAAGTTATCTTAGTACAGAACTTATGCTGAATTTCACTCTTTCAGTAATATAAATCTAGCACATACAGAAATTAAATTTTCAATTAGTATGGCTATATTGTTGCTTCCATCTTATCACCAAAAGCTCTCACACACTGCTGCATGTGAGTTGGTTTTTCTCAGTGAGTAATAAAGGTGACCATACAGGCTGAAAAATATTCATTTAAAGCAGAGAGGAAGCAATGCATGTTTCTATTTTTTTGCATGTTCCACTGTATCTACTACTAAAATTCAGTTTATTTGCAAAACAGTTCCTACTTCTAAGGATACTCATGGCAATTAAGATAACTAAAGGGTCTCCCCATCATTGTCATATTTAACTAGAAATTGGCATGTTTCCGAAAATATTTTTTTATCTCACATCTTTCTCTACTCCCCCACATACACTGTCTTTAAGGTCACTCAATTCATTTTGAGTCTATACTAATAACTCCAGTATTTGACTCAATAATTAACATGAAATCCTTTGATAATTTCTGAAGGAAACTCAAGGAATTCATTTCACTCTAATTTGGAAGCACAAAATCTCATTAAATTGTAATCACTGGGAAAAAACTGAATTAATGACAAATTAGTAATTAACATGTATAAGATTTAAACATATGTAAAGTAGTATAGTACCTGTGGACAACTTTCCTGTCCAAAAGAGCTTACGATAACTCTTTTCTTAAAAAAAAAATTTAAAAACTGTTATATTTAATATACTATATACATGCAGATATAATTAAAATCATTTTAAATGAAAAGGTCTGCTTCTAACTGGCTATTTCTTTTGGATTCTCCTAAGTACTATCAATTAGCCCTATAAAAACTTTTTCACAGACTGTCCACCAAAGAAAATTTTAGTCTGATCCATGCCAGATTTTTCTTAAAACTGCTGAATAAAATGATCCCAAGGCAATGAGATTTCCCTATAGCAATATATTAGTCTCTGATGGCCATGGGTGGTGATAGCTGCCTAGTTCAGAAATTAGCATTTTTAAATATGTTCAATAAAATATTTTTACATGAAAATTGGGATTTTTACTTTAAGCATCAAAAATAGAATAAGGAATTCATTCCAATTTCTAGGCCTTCTGTGACTTACTTCTAATGTGTCTCTACCAGTCTCTCTGTCCAGCTCCACTGCAGGGTCCACTTCATTGGTTAGCATCTCTCTGATGAAACAGTAAAACCTACAACAGTAAATGTCACAAAGGTGTTGCCCATTAGGATTACTCTGGTTCTTCACCTTTAACTTAACTTTATTACATTAAACCAGTGATGCTGAACCTTTTAGAGCTTTCAGTGATAAAAGCCCACTGCAGCATGCGTGCCATAAGCTCATTACCACGTATTTAACTGTTTTGAAATATAAGCCAATGTTTTAAAAGCCATGGAACAATAAAAATTCACACCTTAACATGTTACTGTAGTGCTCATCTAATCTAGATCCAATACCCATATGGTATCTGAATCTTCTCTGTACACTCTCTCCACCAACTATGGATGATAACGCTGAGCACCTCCAGCAACAGAGTACCTATTACCTCCCAAAGGCAATTCATTCCTTGAAGAATTCAGTAAAAAATGTTTTCTTTTTTTTAATGTTTTCTTTTTTATTGACCTGAAAACTTCTTTTATGTGTGTCCCATTTACAGACTGTTTAGTCAAACCCTTTTGTGTTTATGTATCACATTTCCTTCAATCATCAGCTAAAGGACACTTAGGTTGTTTTCATGTCTGTTATTGTGAATAATGCTGCAATAAACATGGGAGTACACATGTGTCAGAAAGATTTTAAAGTAGAAAAGTAGTTACCAAAGGCTGGAGAGAGGAGTAGGAACAGAGAGATGGGGAAAGTTGATCAGTAGGGACTAAGTTATATTTAGGTGGGGGGAAGAATTCTGGTGCTATATTGCAGAGCAGGGTGACTATAGATAACAGTAATGTACCATATATATATTTTTAAAGCTAGAAGAAAGTATCTTAAATGCCTTCACCATAGAGAAATGATAATTGAGACAGACATATACTATGATTTTATAATTACACAATGCATATATACATGCCTCAAACATCATAGGGTACTCAATATATTTTATGTATCATTTAAAATTAAATAAGAATAAAGTAAAAAAGAATCAAATAAATATGTCCCTGTTATTCCTCAGGTCTGGCCCTAATACTAGAATTCCAGGAGTGGTCTAATCAGTGCTAAGAATAGCATGACCATCCCCTCTCAAGCTGTACACAGTGCAGTTCTCAGCAAGATATAAGATCTTGTATGGGGGGGAATGCATAAGGTTGCTACATTATTCTGTTGACACAGATTAAGCCTAATATTAACCATTATCTATACTCTTTCTCATATATATTGTTGAGCCACATTGGCTGCTGTAGTTTATTTGCATATAACATTTTAAATCAGGATTTTCTCTCAAGATGGAAGGGAAGAATACTGTACATTTTAGAATTTATACAAAACATTAAAATAATCTTTTTCCTAACTTATCCCACTTTTTCTCTTAGTATTTGAACACTGGAAAACCCAATAGTCAGACATTTTAGGAGACACATGATATGCAATAATCAGAATAACTAAATTTTAAAAGATGACATTAACTAATGTTTAAACATATGGAGCAATTGAAACTCTCCTACATTGCTGGTGGGGTGTAAATTCATGAGACTACTTTGAAAAACTGATAGTATTGACCAAAGCTAAATATAAACCCAACCTATATAATCCAGTAATCTACTCCCAGATGTATATGCAACAGAACTCAGTTTTGTATATATGTTCACCAAAAGGCATATAAAAGAATTTCCATAGCAGTTTTATTCATAATAGTCCCAAGCTAGAAATAATCCAAATGTTCATCAATAGAAGAACAAATAAATTGTCACATGCTTACAGAATGGAAAACCACAAAAACATTAAAAGAATGAACATACACACATATATCATGGCTGAATCACATATACCTACTATTTTAAAGAAGGATGAAGAGAAAAGAATATTTGAATTTTTTTATTTGAAGGTAAAAACAAGCAAACTAATGATGGTGATGGAAATCAAAATAGTTATCACTGGTGGGGATTTAATGACTGGAAAAGGACACAAGGCATCTTCTGGGGATGATGACCTTGGAGACAATTATACAAGTGTAGATACACATAAATTTTGATCTGACTGTACTAAGTGAAATTTATACAATTTACTTGCATGTGTACTACACCTCAATTAAAAATTATTAAATAAAGTCAAGCATGGTGGCAAATACTGGTAATCCCAGCACTATGGAAGGCTGAGACAGGAAGATGGATAGTCAAGCCCAGCTTGGGCAACTTAGGAAGACCCTGTGTCAAGCTAAAAAAGGGCTGGAGATGTAGCCCAGTTTTAATCCCCAGTACCAAAAAAAGTATGGCAAAAAAGGCACTGAGATATTAAATGAGGGTCAAAAAGGTGAACTTTTTAAATAAAAGGATGTTCTGCCTCATATTTGGCAGCATTTTCCCCAACACTAAGTTGACGGTTATAATTCAAGGGTTCCCTAGTCTGATATTTAATCTGATTAAATATGTTGTGATAACGATTGTCCAGAGACATATTGAGTTAAAATGTCCTCAAATTATATGATACACTCATACTAAGAATAAAAGCACTTCCTCAACCCAATAAAGGCTATCTATGTAAAGTTGGCTGATAACATCATTCTTAAAGAGGAAATCTAGGCTGTTTTCTTCTTTAGATCATGAACAAGATAAGGCTGTGTACTCTCTCCACTTTTAGCCCACATTATACTGGAGATTCCAGCCAGAGTAATTAGGCAAAACACAAACAAAAATCCAAGGCATCTAGCTTGGTAAGGAAAAATTCAAACTACATCTGCAGATGAAATGATCATATAGATAAAAACTCTAAGAAATTCAATAAAAACTATTAAAAATAGTAAGGTCAGCAAGGTTGCAGGTTACAAAAATCAACAAAGATCAACTGTATGTTTATATATTATAAATAATCCAAAAGTGAAATTAAGGAAACAACTCCATGTATAGTAGCATCAAGGGAATTAAATACTTAGGTATATATTTGACAAAAGACATGCACAACTACAAGTCTACACTGAAACTACAAAACACTGTTGAAAGAAAATCTAAATAAATAAAAAGGCATCTTATGTTCACGGATTGGGAGGCAACATGATAATATGGCAATGCTCTCAAACTGATCTAGATAGTCAACATGCTTCCTGTGAAAATTCTAGCTTTTTTTCTCAAATTGACAAGCTGATCCTAAAATTCACATGAAAATGCAAGCATTGGTTACAATAACCAAAAGAACTCTGAAGAACACGAACAAAGTTGGAAGACTCACATTTGTTTTTACAGAGCTACAGTAATCAAAGGATAGGCATATAGATCCATAGAATTGAACTGAAAGTGCAGAAATAAACTCCTAATAGTTAACTGATAGTCTAAGACTTGCAACATCATTCAGTGGGGAAAGAATAGTTGTTACAATAAATGGAGCTGAGACAATTACATATTCATATGCAAAAGAATGAAGTTGGATCTCCTACTTCATACTATATTTAAAAAAATTTAAAAATGGATTAGGGACCTATGAGCTAAAATTATAAAACTCTCAGAAGAAAACATAAAAAACTATTGAATATCTTGGGTTACACAAAGTCTTCTGAGGTATTAAACAAAAACACTAATGACAAAAGAAAAAAATAGATAAAATAAACCAGCAAAATTAAAAATTTATGCTGCAAGTATTACCATCAATAGAGTAAAAAGACAACTCAGAGAACAGGAGAAAGCATTTGCAAATCCCATCCTAATTAAGAGTCTTACATAGGGAATATTTAAAGAACTCTTAAAACTCAACAATTAGAAAAGGGTAACAGGAAGGGGAGGGGGAGGGGAAAATGTAAAAAAAAAAGCCTCAACAGTTAAAAAGACAAAAAGCTTGATGAAAAATTGACAAAGTTGGAGAAACATGACAAATACCACTTTCATCAGTTGATCTAATTTAACATCACCAGCAATAACACAAAGATACTGTATGTTCCCTATGAGGTGCTGATAAAGAGCCAGTATCTCTTTGACCTAAAATGTGTCACATGAATATATTCATGAGTAAACAGCAAATAATCCAAAATCAAAGGACGATACAACATATATTGTCTGTACTCTTTGAAAGTATTAAATCAAGAAAGCCAAAAACTGATGATGACCTCTTCTAGATGGAAGGAAACTATACGGACATGACAACTAACTGTAATGTGATCATGGATTGGACTTTGCACTAGAGGGAAAAAAATTCTTGTTTGCCTATAATAGGCATTAGGGAAGCAATAAGTAAAATTTGGATATGATTTTCACATAATATCGTATTCATCTTAATTCATGATAACTACTGAAATTACATAAGCAAATATCCTTGTTTTTCAAAAGCACACCACATTATTTAGAGGTAATGCAACATTATCCCTACAACTTAATCTTAAATAGCTCAGAAATAAGAACCATATACATACAAAAAATGTAACACAAATGTGGTAAAGGGTATACTGCTCAATACTGGAGCAGTAACAGTCTGGCAGTTTCTCAAAAGGTTAGAGCTACCGCAAGTCCTAACACTTTGATGCCAGGACAAATAAAAGCATATGTTCTCACAAAAACTTCCATGTGCATATTCACAGAAGCAAAACTCATAATAGTCAAAAATGGAAGCAATCCTAATACCTGTCAATTGAACAGATAAATAAAATGTGGCATATTCATACAATGGAATATTATTCAGCCACAACACAGCAACAATGTGTCAGTACAATATAAATTAACCTTGAAATCACTATGGTAAGTGGAAAAAGCCTGTTACAATATACCACATATATTTTTTTAAATTTTTAAATTTTTTAATTTAAAAAAACAGAAATGATACAGAATTTCACAACAAAATAGATTTAACACTGGCTAATACATTGAAAAATGTTATCTTCAAAGTAATTCAGATTATAAGATATAGGCATGAAAAAAATCAAAAGCACAAACTGTTCTTTTTGATGAAGAGAGATTAGTACAGTTATTATCATGTATATATACATATACATATATATGAATATACACACACACACACACACACACATATAATCTTTTCCCTTCTTTCTTTTCTCCTTTCACCTTTCCCAATTGTTCTGAGCAGTTTCTTTCCCTTTCACTTTGATAATATATATATTGAACATTGTGGATCTTATTTACTCTTTCAGTTTTTTACACTAGGGAGACAATATATTTACACATGCGAGTCTGATTTATTTCACTTATGAGTATGGTCTCAAGTTGCATCCATTTACCTATAAAAGCCTCAAATTTATCCTTCTTTGTAGTTGAGTAATACTACTCTAAGACCACATATTTTATGACTCCATGTATACACAATGTCTAAGACAGGCATATTCAAAGAGAAAAGAGAACTATGGTTGCACAGGGTTTGGGTTATGGGGGTAAGCATGGTGGAAATGGGGAGTAATTGATAATGATACTGGTTTTCTTTGAAGGAGTAATGAAAATATCCTAAAATTAGAATATGGTAATGGCTGAAAATTCTGGAAATATACTAAAAAATTGAGCTGCAGTCTGTTGTAAGGTATGTGGATTATATCTCAAAGCTATAAAAGTAATTTTCTATAAATTAAAATTTCAAGAAAGCTAGTAAAGCAGATATTTTTCACAACAAGGGTCTTTCAGAAATGATTCACTATAGATTGCAATTACCTGAGTCAGCCATTAACTCACCTGCTACACTGGTTTTTTGCAGAAAAGCAGATTTGAAAGTCCTCCGAATTATTGTAAAGAAAACAACACCGTTCATCAAGCTTGGAGAGGCTATAATTCAAAACACAATGTTTATACATAAGACATACCAATTTTAAATGTTTGAGAAAAGATAGTAATAGATTTTCTTTCATTTTACAAATTCCTGATTTGTTAGTCTTTTAACAAACACCCCACAAATTTACCCTTTAGTTCTCTATGAAATTTCAATACCAGGGATATTTATCTTGTTTATGTTTGAGTTGGTATTTATCAACTGACTTTAATGTACATCAAGAACTTCTTCTATACTCACTGCTAAGCTAAACATATGGGCAACAGAAAAGGGTATAAATATGATCTTTATCCTCTAGGAGTTTACAACCTCAAAAAAAGACAAGTATTTGTAAAGCAATTTATTATGTTAACAAAGGCCTTTCTAGACTTGGAAAAATACCAGGACATAGTATTTGTGGTCACACAATGTAAACAGAAATAAACACTGCAGCTTAGCTCAAGAGAGACCTTCAAATACAATCTGGTGCGTCTCCACCCTGTATCTGAACCTGACTCTACAGTACCTCAAACCAGAAACAATCAATTTGCCTGAACATATCCAGTGAGAGAACGTTATCACATTTCATCTGCTGGCAGATTTCACCGCTAGAAAGTTTATCACTCACACTTAGCCAAAGCCTCTGTGATGGCCCTCGTTCTGCCAGGTGGCACTATACAGAATCAGTGAAGACTGATTCTCTTTTATGATTAGATCTCCAAATGAAGCCACTTTATCAGGCCTCTTCTAAGCCATCTCCTCTTGAGAACCAACACTTCCACTCTTTCTGCTATAAAGGGTATGACAAAGTGTTGAAACCACAATCATCAGTGTAATTAAAAATAATTAAGGCTGGATTATCCAACAGTCCATGGCAACTAAAAATAATTAAAGCTAGCTCATACATGATTAAGTAGTAAAAACTAATCTATAAAGAAACTATCACAGTTCATTAGACCACAGTGGAAATGTCCAAAGTGTACCCTTCATGTCATATCACTATCAAGTTCTGAGTCACATCAGAGAAGAAACTGAGACCTAGAGTGGCTGAGTGACTTCCCAATGTCACACAGCATGTAGGTATTAGAAGTCAAAACTACTTCATAGCCATTATTACCCTTGGACATGCTGAAGGGTGATGAATGCAGTTCAGGTGTATCTGTACATGAGGAAAGCCACAAATGGTCACCATTCCTGATCCAAAAAGCAACTACCACACTTCTTGGAATACCACCTTTCTCCCTCCCTAATATCAATACTCCTGGCTCCATTGCTTTTCTAGGATGCCCACCAAAGTGCCATTCATAAATAACTCCTGGATTCAGCTCTTGGGGATCCTGAGCACTTGAACATTTCTGGCCCAAGGAAGATACATCTTCTAAAGATGCAAACTTCAGTTTGAGACAAGAGAGTTTCTGCTGCTAACCATGAGAAAAGTCACTTTGTTCTAACAAACCAAGAAGCTCTACCTGGTTGTACATTATAAACCTTGGGCAGAGGAACAAAACAGAAAATAATCTATTTTGGGTTCCATTAATAAGGATATCATATCTTATGAATAAGTAAAAATGATGAAGTATATAAAACATTATCATTAGCTGGGCATGGTGGTGCACACTTGTAATTCCAGCACTCCTGGGAGTTTAGCACTCCAGGCAACTTAGCGAGACTCTGCTTCAAAAGCAAAAAGTTTTAAAAGCAGCTTAGAATATAGCCCAGTGTGAAGGCCCTGGGTTCAATCCAAACTACCATAGAACAGAAGCAGTAGCAGCAGCAGAAGATTATCATTATTATTTGTATTACAGTAACAGTTAAATTTACTCTTATGCTCTTACCTTAGTCCCTTGATAGAAAAGGCTGTAAAATTCCACTCATGGGTTTGTGTCTGCAGGTATCAAACAGAAATCAGTAGTTTGATTTTGCCAAGATTCATTTTTTAAGATTTGTTCTATGATCAATCATTCCTGCTATTTAGAAGTTAGGTGTTAGCACAATATACTTCGTAAAAAAATGGAACACCAGAAACACTTCCTATTATGCATAAAAATTCACTAGTAATTTTTATCTAGTTTAGAGAAGACAATATAAATCTGAAACAATAATGTGAGATAGAAATAAGCATCCACTATATATATATACTGAGCAATTTCTCACCTTTTGTCAATACGGTAGGCAAACTAAAACACGTTTGGAAATAGCCCACCTAAATTGGGTAGCTTACAAAAATATTTGGAGAAGCGTAACTGTGACAGATACACCACTGTTCATTGATCATTTTCTTTTCTCCCTGAGCACACATCTAAATTACATTTCCCAGCCTCCCTCAAAGTCAGATGGAGCTATATGATGGAGTTCTGACCAATGGGTTGTGAGCAGGATCCTTGTGCACCACCCACAGGCCTGGCCCATAAAAACCTCCATAGCACTCCACTTTGTTTTTCTCCAACCACTACAAGATGGAGTGGGGCTTCCTGCCAACCCGGTTATAATATGAAGCATAGAAAAACTTTTCATGTAAGATGTTGAGATTTGGCAGCTGTCTGATGTAGCAGCTGGCCCATCATGACTGACAGAAAAACTAACTGGGATTTCAATCTGTACTGATACACTTAAAAATGAAAGCAACTGTGTCCCTCCATTGCCCTTCCTTAAACTTTGCACAAAGCTAAGCCTCAGAAGGACTATCTAAAATCTAGTTTTAGATAAGCTATTGCTGTGCCACCAATAGATCACAAATGCAGTAAATAACTTTAAAGGGGAAAATTCATTTGAACTCATGTTGCTTGCAAATGGACACAGAGTATTTATGTCATAGAAATAGGCAAACACTGCAAATTAGCCCAGATGGAAATCAGCTTGCATCCCCAGAGTGGATTAACATTTATCAGCATTGGAACACTACTGTGTTCCAATATGTGTTTCTGAATCTCTAATGTACTACGGACTTAATTTCATTTAACAGTGATGCTGCAAGAAATTGTATACATGTGTGTGTTCTCTTCCCACCATCCATTACAAAAAAATGCAACTTTATACAAAAATGACATCTCCTTTAAGGAAAACATGGTTGCTTTACATGATGTGTACAATTTCAAAATTGTAAATGAAGACAAACGTGAAGATTCCTTTCAAAGGAAAAGGCAAAAAACTATGAGCGCTTGGGCAAACCATTTTATCTGCAAGGGAAACTAGTATTTTGTGACTTAAGGGTTCTCTTTCATTTCTTTTTTTTAAAGAGAAAATAATAAAAACTGATACAAAATTTCAAAACAATAGATTAACAACAGTTAATACATTGTGTATTATCATCTTAAAAGTAGTTGCTCAAATTACAAGATACAAGCATGAAAAATTAATCAAACAATATAAACACAAACCTTTTTCAGTGAACTAATAAAAATTAACAGTATAACTATCCTGAATGTGTCTCTGTGTATATATATATATTTTTTTCCTTTCCCCTTCCTTCTTTTCTGCTCTCACCCATCAGTTTCTTCCCCTTTGACAATATCTATTGTACATTTTGGACCTCTTTCAACTTCTTACACTAAGGGAGACAATATGATGTTTACAAATGCATGTCTGATTTATTTCACTTATAAGTATGGTCTCGAGTTGCACATTTCTTATTACAGATTAAATATAAAAACATTTAACTAGTGAGATATAAGCACCAACAGAAATTTCTATTAAGATCCAGCAACCATTTTGGATTCAAAATGTTAGAATGTCATAAGATCAAAACTATTTTGATTTAAAAGTATGAAGAGTCTCTTCAATACCATTAGTTTTTTCTGCAATCACTTGTCAAAATATGAAGTATTTTCCATCAATATCAATGAGATAGACATTACAGATCCACATTTTGAAAATTTTCTTTTATAACAGTGGCATCAATAACACAAAGTGAACAAGGTTGGTATCTGGCATATGAATTTCTGAACTGACAACAGGGTGCTCTGTGCAGTTGGCATCTGGAGGCCTGCACAAATGGAACAGGAGCAAGATCTGAAGATGTTTTATTTCTTGACCTGTGCTGGCTACTGAAGAGAGTTCAACTTCTCTGTCAAACTATATATTTATGATTTATGCAGTGTTTTATGTAATATGTATATATTATACAGATGGAATATTCTTATCTGAAATGCCTGAAATGGCCAGAAGTGTTTCAAATTTTGCAGTTTTTCAAGATTTTGTAATCCTATCCCTTGGGAGGTTGAGGCAGGAGGATCACTATGAGTTTGAGGCCAGCCTAGGCTACATAGTTAAGTTCGAGGCCAGCCTGGTCTATATAGCAAGATCCTGGCTCAAACAACAACAACAAAATAAACAAAGACTTTGCATACTTTACTGGTCAAGCATCCCTGATCTGAAAATCTGAAAACTAAAATGCTCCAAAATCCAAAACATTCTGAACACTGCCATTGAAAAGGTTTTGGATTTTGGAGCATTTCACATTTTCAGGTTAGGGAGGCTCAATCTGTACTAGAGTAACAGGTTTATTTTTTTTTAAAAAAATAGTTAATAGATATGTTCATTCTGAGATACATCTGCATGCACTTTATTATAGCTTGAGTTTTCCCTTTTACACTCAAATATTTAATGCACACAGTTCAGGCAAAAAACACAAGCACATCATGGCAGTCCATTTACACTAATGGCTGTTGACTATTTACAATGATATGAAGACTGTTCAAATGTTAAATATTAGACAAGATTACTGGCCTTCACTTAACATATGACTATATCTGATAAGCAGTCTCTAATACAAATTTAAACTTCTGCCTGTTCTACAGTGTTAATTTTCATTTTTGAAGTTATTGCTTATTTTTACCTGATTATAACATAATTGTTCACATTCTTTGCTTCCAGGAAGTAAAATTATCTTCCTTTGCCAAGTTAATGCCAGAAATCTTTCCATACTCCATGGAAACACATGCGTAGCAAATAAATCTGTCTAAAGTGATTTTTTTAAATCTTGTTTTGAAGTCTTTTATTGCATTGTTTTTTTTAAAGAGAATAAAACAAAAGAGGGCAGAACAAAGCAGATGAGAACAGAACAACATAAGCAACACAGTACTTTACAATAAGACAACTGGACATTAACAGTAGCTATCAAAATATCTCTTTCTCTGCTATAGCTGAGCATAGTTTCAAATACAATAATATCAAACATAACAAAATAGTATAAAACCATTCAAAGAATGAAAGAATTACAGGGCATTCTAAACTGAATAACAGAGAATGATCAGTGACTACTATAATATCTCATTTTCAATAAAAAGTTTATAGTATCACATATATTAAAATCCCAATAAGACACAACATAATAGAACTGATGGTAATAGCACAATAGAAGCATGGTAGGACTTCTAAGCAAGACGATATTAAATCAGCAATGGCTGCCATAATGTTTTGTTTTCTTCAAAACAGCTGTTCATACCATCACACATGATATAGTGAAACAAAACAGAATAAAACCATTCCAACTGATGAATAAAAACATTGAAAGGCTTCAAAGCTATGAGATGGGACTCATGCTGACCATAAAATTTTATATGCTCTTATCAACTCTCATACTAGGGAGACTATACGGTATTTACAC
>PVJX010017625.1:0-38005 GCA_004027295.1 Dolichotis patagonum | reverse complement strand
AGCATACAGAACTCCAGCCACCTACAACCCAAACAGAGCTACACCCATACACATAATAATCAAGATCCCAGAAATTCAATATAAGAACAGAATATTAAAAGCCATCAGAGAAAAGAAACAGATCACCTATAAAGGAAAACCCATCAAAATCACGGCAGACTTCTCGATACAGACCATCAGGTCAAGAAGAGCTTGGAGTGAAGTAATTCAAACGCTGGAGGAGAACAACCTGCAGCCCAGATTGATGTATCCTGCAAAACTCTCTCTAGAAATTAATGGAGAAAAAAGATGCTTCCATGACAAAGAGGAACTAGGAGAATTTGTGACCACCAGTCTAACCCTATAAAAAAAATACTGAAGGACATTCTAGGAAGAGAGATAAAGAATATGAGCATTTCAGGAACAGTGGCAGAGAGGCCACAGTGAACAGGACAGATAGTGGAGTGGAACAGAAATATAGAAAACCAGTGGCAGAAAAACAGAATAGCAGAAATAAGGCAGAGAAGATTGGCTGTAATCTCTAGTATAGATGGCCTTGAAATATTAACAGAGAGAAACACAGGCAGAGTAGATCAGGATATAGGGTCCATTGAGATGCTCTATATAGAGAGGCAGTGGGACCCAAAACAAGCAGTACACCCTATGGGAGTGAAAGGGGAGGAATTGTCTAAAAAAGGGAGGCAGAGGATATTGTTAATTGGGTAACAAGTTTTAAAATCTACATTATTCTCACCACTCTGCTTGAATGGATTATGTGCTGTTCCAGTTTGTCTACTTACACTAGACTTGAGGACATGGTCAGCTATCCCAAAAATAAGAGGACATATTATGGTAATCATCCCTAATTTTCTATCAACTTAATCTGAAGCCCTTTATAACTTATACTGTCTTATTATGACTGATCTTAATTGAATCTGGTTTGTTAGATTGCTACTGTGTATTGACTGATTTTATTTTAATCTGTTATGATTGATAGCATCAAGTCTAAGAGTATAGGCAACTACACTGAAGATGAGAAGATTCACTAAGATACCCACTCTGGTTTGATTATTACTTGCTTTTGAAGTCTTATAATGTCTCCAATGCTTCATTTTTTATTAATGTTGTATACTGTTGTATACTGCTGAGACATCATGGTAACCATTGTAGATCACCTAGTTTTGCGATTTTTTGTGACTTTTTTGCCTCATGCTTTTCTAGGGATTGTTTTGTTTTATCTTGCTTTGTTTTGTTTTTACCTCTAATACAGAAAGGATAGATATACATTTAGAGACTCATGCATGTGTAGAGCTTATAAACAGTTTATAAGAACCAACTATATAACACATGTTGAAATGAACAACTACTTTGAAGAAAAAGAGACACTACAGTACCCAGTGCTGATTCTATAATGTCATGATGTGAAATCAAGCAAAACTATCACTTTTTGTTCAAAATGATTTTAGCTTGCTTTGTCTTGTTTAAGTTCAACACATAGGAAGGTATGGACAGCTGTTTTAAGGAGAATGAGAGATACTATGACAGCCATTCTTGGCTTCCCTAATGTCTGGTCTTGAAGACCTGAAATGCCCTCCTCGTCCTGCTCAGATCAATTCCATACTATGTTATTTCATGTGAATTCCCTGTATGTGACAATATGGACAACTATTTGGAAGAAAACAAGAGTCAATATGATAGAGAGTGAATATCTCCAATTGTCTAGTTTTGAAGTTTATGTCTCTTACATTGCTTTCTCGTGATCCACTTTGTTCTGTTTTGTTGTGTTTAATTTTACCCTTTTGATATAATTGCATGTATATTTGAGTGGGTAAGATGGAAGACCATATTGCTGTTTTTGTCAGATCGTGGAGCAGAACTGTTAACAGTCTCACTGTTTGAATGCCTACTTTACATGTTTTAACTTTGTAATTTGAACAACTATTTCCAAGAAGTCAGTATGTAATTTGTCAAGTAATAATTTCTTAGGATTTTTTGTTGTTGTTCTTTTCCTTTTTTCCTTGGAATTCTGTATTGTTGATACCCTTTATTCTGTTTTGTTTTGTTTTTTCTCTTTAAATGAAATTTAAAAAAAAGAAAAAGACAAAGATTAGATTTGAGGGACAGTGTTACATACATGCAAAAAAGGACAAAGGGCATGACTTGCCACATATCTGTTATCCTTTACCTTAGTACAATAATGAGCAAAACGATGATATTAAATAACATTGTTGATTGATTCAGAGCCTGGTAATATTTACCTAGGTTGCTCCACAAGAGGAAAGGCCTGGGTAATACTATTCATAAATTGATTCTACAGCACTAAGTAATATCAAAGAGAAGTAAGAAGTAAGCAAGCATGAGACTCTTAAGTGCGTGAAAATCATAATATCAAGAAAAGATGGTTTTACGTCCTTTAAAGGTGACATTAAGACCATGTCACGTCTCCATAGGAAGTAAGCATAAATAGGATGACAGCAAATGATGTTAGGAAACAAAAAACTATGAAGAAATGGGAAGGAAAAAAAAAACCCAAGGCTAATTTTGCCTTATTCTTTCTAATTCTGAAATTGGTTCTTAGGACTTCACTGTTTTTGTTTCTGTGAATCATAAAGAAACCTTCAGGCAAACGGGCGCTCACCTCCAGACTCACCTCTTCCTCAAGCAACCTCTAAAAACAGGCCTTACAGAAGAGTAAGCACAGGCTGGCATGGCCTCGCTTTCCAATTCAGTAGCAAGTGACTTTTGCTGCTTTCCCAGCTCATGGCTCACATTTTCAGCTTGGGCTTCAACTGCATTAACCAAATTTTGACTCGACCTAGTGTATAGATTCTGAGTCCAGCTTTCACTGATTTAGGCCAGTTAACTCCGATTGCCCTGGTCTGTGCCTTCCTCGGCCTGCTTTCTATTTATAGCTCCACCTGATACCAGTCTTTCTTCTTCCTGTCCAAGGTTTTGCTGCACAGGCCTTGAGCATGCCTGACATTTTCTGACCCTTAGTCGGCTTATCATGAAAATTAGACCAAATAAGCCAACCCCTCAGGGAAAAACAAATGGAAGTATCTTGCCCTTTTCACAGAGAAAGGCATCTTTTTACACCCCGGCCAAAATTCAGCAGCAGAGTGTAACTAAAAACATTTTTCTTTTTTTCACAGGAAATGAAAACCTTAAAAATGTGTGGCCCGAGTGTTCTCCTAGATAAGCTTTATGATCCTACCACCATCTAGCCAAAAGCAACTTTTTAAAGACTTAGAATACTTGCTAGAATGCGATTAGCGATTTATTTCCACTCTCACCAGTGACATTGGATTATGTAAACTTCTTCGGAGGCCCCACAGGAGGCTCCCACATGACTGTGAAAGTCACGCCGATGAGACGGCAGCCAAGGGCCTGCGCTCCAGAGTCCGACCACCCTGACTGTGTAACCTTGACCATGTTGCTCCTCCTGTCCACATCTTGGTGTCTTCACTGGTTAAATCAGCATCACAGAGTGGTTGTGAAAATTATATATGCAAATAAGACTATAGAAGCACAGTGGCTCTATTTGCCCTACCTAGAAGAGAAATATTCTTGTTTATTAACATCGAACAGAAAACTGAGGAAGAATTTTAGAAATCAAAGGATTCAAGGTGCTTCTTAGTTGTGATGATTTTAAAACAAGGTCCCAAAATTCTTTGGTACTCAGCCCATTAAGATATGGAGCCTGTGTCTTATCCCCTCCATGTGTGAACTTGTAACTACTTTGAAATCTACAGCAGGGCAGAAGTGACACATTATGATGTCAATGGCTGTGTCATAATAGCTCATGCACTTTCTGCCTGTTCACTCTGAATCACACCTTTGGAGGCCCCTCTCAGATGCTAGCCCCATGCTATCAAAACCCAGACCACAGGGAGACTATGCAAGCCCCAACTAAATGCCAACTGAGCCCAGGCTTCTTACCTGCCAACCCACACAAGTGATTAAAAGAGTCCCCTCCTGATTCCAGTTATAGTCATTCTACTTGGACCCCCAGTTGCTGGGGAATAGAGAAAAGCTAACCCACTGTAGCTTATCCATATCTGTGCTCCTAGATAGGAACAAGCATAAAACAACTGCTGTCTGCTGCATTCAGGGTGATGCAGCAGTTTCTAACTGGAGCAACAAGAAAAGAGTGGAGCCGGGGATTTAGCTTAGTGGCTTAAGCGCCTGCCTGGCAAGCGCAAGGTCATGAGTTCAATCCCTGGTACCAAAAAAAAAAAAAAAAAAGAATGGATAGAGTCCAAAAGGAAATAGGAGATTGGATTCATTCATATCGAATACTTTGAATTTAAGAACATCAAGATTCAATTGCTAACACCTTATAAAATATTCCCACCCAAATTTTGAAAGAATTTTCTCTGAAGTTACATAAATCATTATATAGGCTGCAGTGGAGACTACATGTTAAAAGCTAATCTTTAAAATTATCATAGTTTTCTTTTTAAGGGATAAATATAGATAAATTTCAACTATATATAGTATAAGATTAATATTTACAATAGGGTCTGAATCACTTAACACCCTGTGAGAAAGTGGACATCACATTTCCAAAAATTAAGACTCAGGTGGCTCAGGTGTTGTGGTGCACTCCTATATTCCTAGCACTTGAGAGGCTGAGGCAGGAAGAGTGCCATGAGTTCCAAGCCAGCCAGGGCTACATAGTGAGTTCAAGGCCAGCATGAACTGCAATACCGATCGGCAGAAGATCATAAATTCATGCCCACTCTGTGCAACTTAGAGACTTAAGACTCTCTCAAAATAAAAATAACAAAAAGGGAGAGCCAGGGATTTAGCTCAGTGGTATAAGCACCTGCCTGGCAGGTGTGAGGTCAATCCCCATAACAACATCAACAACTAAAGAGCCCCAATATAACAAAAAAGGCTGGAGATATAGCTTAGTGCAAAGTCCCTGGATTCAGTCCTCATTGCTGAAAAAATTTGGTTGGCTGCTAAAAGTCTGATTGATTTGCAAGGCACTTCCTCAGAGATTCTGATGCAGTAGATGCGCATGTTTTACAAATACATCAGAAGATTCGGAATCCAGTGGGGGAAGGGGACTAACCATACTCCTAAAGGCAGGACAAGATGCAGAAAAGAAGTATGCACCATTGCTTCCTGCCCCCAACGACCTAATTTAAATTAACAGAAAAGGCATTTCTGTGAAACAATATAAAGACAGCTTTTTTCCTTCTAGTTGTGTTTCAGGTTCCAATCTATCAGAACTGGTATTTTTCTTCTTTAATTTGAATTGTCAGCTAAAAAAAAACTAGACCCAAGAGTCTGAGGTTTTCTAACCAACAAGAGAACTTAAACAATTTACTTAGTGGTAGATCTGATTAACATAGTTCATTTACAATTTATATGAGCAATATATTCTATAGATGAAGTGAAGAATTTAATGTCTGAAAGTTGAATGTTAACTTTGCAGAAAAATTAGAGAGAAGTTCTGTGTCTCACATTGAATGACTTAGCCCAGGAAACTTCTCAGTAAAATTACAAAGAGGAAAGTATGGGATAAAATTTTAATAAACCTGTGTGGTTTCTTCTCTTTCCTTCTATTCTTGGATTCTTAAAAGTACAAATATTTATACAAACTTCTTATGATATGCAGAGAAATATATTTTAGGTTATACATGGCAGTCTCTCTCTCTCCTTCTCTCCTTCCCCCTCCCTCCCTCCTCTCGCTCTCTCTCTCTCTCTCTGTCTCTGCCTCTCTCCTGTATGCCAGCAATGTAAAATAAATACATAATCTCACAAAAGCAAAGAGATATGAAGTTACATCAAATAAAAGACTTCAATAAAATTTTAGAAACTAAAAATTCTGTCAATTAGTAACAGAACAGAAGGAGCTAAATCTGAGTTTAAATCTGAGTTGTTAAAATGCCCCCTAAATGGCCAGTGATTCCTGACTCAAAGTCTCAGACTTTGAGTCAGACACCCTTGATGACACAGATACCTGTGTCATAGCATGAAAAATGGGACACTTAGTTAAGTATTTGTAGAGGGCAATCAAAACCCAGAATCCCTCCCCATAAAATCTAAGAAGCCAGATTACTATTCTTTTCCTGAAATACAAAGAAAATAGAAGCTTTTCTTTACAAGAATGACTGTACCCTTAATTATGATGTGATGTACTCTATGAAAACAGAATAATGAAAGTATTCATGGAAAATGATGAAAATGCCCAGTTCTGTAACCCCACCATCACCTGGTTCATTTCTCCTTCCTGCTCCTTGCAGGGCCTGCAACCAGTCCTAACCCAGAATCTGGAAGGTGTCTCTCTGAGGACCCTACTTAGTCTAAGGTACAAATTTTATGGTTATTCAAATTATAGAAAAAACTAAGAAAATCAGAGTTTAAATGTTTAGAAATATGAAGTCTTTACCTGTGTTCTCAAAAAAGCAAAGCTTGAAGCAAAGGCTTCTGTGTTGCTAATTTATTACAATAAATTTCAAAAAGCAGGAATAAAATAAATGAAAGATGAGCACTAATCAAAGGTGGTCACTAAGTGTTTAAACCAGTCAGGCACTCCTGACTTCAAAGCATGACAGTTAGCTCATTCTAAGAAGATCATCCTGTGACAGGCCATATAAATAACGTGACCTGAGACAGCCCACTCAAGTCAGAGTACGGGGAAAGACTCAGTCATCAGCTTCTGTATCTACTGGCCAAAGATTGACTTCACATTTTTCATGAAGCAAATATTGCTGTCAACTGGCAAGATGATGCTTCCGCGTCAACAAAGAAGCCCTGGATGTCAGGCAAGCCATGCACGTGGGAAGCAGGGTGCAGGTGAGAGGAGAGGCTCGTGGCTCGGTGAAGTGAGTGAGACGCCGTGCAGAGTTGGTCCCTAGAGAGGAAACAGGACAAATAGCTAAACTTTCTAGAGACAGATGGCATCTGACACTGCAGTAGTACACAAGAGGGCTAAACAATACAAAATAATAATAATAATAATAATAATAATAATAATAAAGAATTGCCCATGAAAAAACAGAATCAGTGGCAGCAAATATTAGGATAATATTCTTACAATGTAAATTTATGTGTATGTAATACCATGTTTCCCCCCAAAATGAGACCTAGCTGGTAAATAATCAGCTTTGAAAACTGGAGATCAAACCTGCCTTACAGCATAAGCACCAACAAGAGCATAGTGATGGCAGGCACGGTGAGGACACGCTGACTGGGCTGGCACTTTTGATCTCTACTTTTCAAGGCTGATTGTTTTCTAGCTAGGTCTTATTTTGGGGCAAAGAGGATATTAGAGTAAAAGGACAAACCTAAAAACAATTAAAAATATTTTACATGATATAATTCCCTATTACAGATGCTTACATTTTAACCAAAAATCACTTTTAGCTTCACCAAAGTCTAAATTAAAGTAGTAGTAGTCATAGTAGTAGAAGTAGAAGTGGTAGTATGTTGTAGTCAAGGGTTGTGAGAACAATTAGAATCAGAACACTGAATTTATAATATTATTTTACGATGGTCACCCAGAGTTAAAACACCAATAAACTGCAGGAAATCTATCCACAACACCAAAGATAGAATTCTCAGCCAGGGCCTGGATCCCACAGCAATGTCCTGCATAAGTCCAGATGAAAACTCAGAGCCCATGACAATGCCTCCCACGAGTCCAGCTGGAGGTCTAGAGTCCACAAGAAGGACTCACGCCAGTCTGTTTTACAGATCTGCACTGGGAAGGCCCAAAGGTCAGCGGTGGAAACTAGAAAGTCTGTGCCAGCGGGGTGAAGGAGCTGTGCTGATAGGTTGAGGGTTCTACGCTGGAGCTGAGAAGTCACACTCACAACAAACATTAGGGCTGTCCTGAAAAGCACCACAGCCATCCTCAGTGACACAGAGCTCCTGAGCTCCTCCAACGATAAAAACAGTTGAGTACATGCCAGAAAGCCAGCATGATGAGTTGCTCCTGCAGATTAAGAGGCACACGTCTTCCCCTCTGGAGCCAGGAAGCGATGCTCGATGTAAGGACCAGAGCTCCCCCAAAGTGAACCACAGCCGCTCTCACCAACAAGGTCCCCAGCTCCCCTGATGACAATGGTCGAACTCACACTGGGAAAGCTAGTCATGACAAGTTCCTCCAGGAGAACCAATGGCTCAAACAACAACATTTAGAGAAACCCACAACGCCTTGCTCTTCTTCTTCACATCTCTATTTCTGCTGGCAACTTCCCTCAGGTGAGCCATCTATACGCAGCACCATGCTGATTTAATTCAGCTGGTGTTAAGTTGATCACCAGTTCTTAATCCATAACATAGTAGTAGTTATTTTTATGATTAGGTATTTTCTATTTCCATATTATAAACATTTTGAATATAGACAATTATATAAATGTTTCAAATTGGCCTGAAATTCTCAAATTTCATAGTCTAAGGAATATTTAAACTCTTGAAAATTCTACAGACTTGACTGTTGGTATTTACCATATTGAAAAATAAAATAGACTTTAACAGTATTTTTACTGATTTACTTTAAAATAATAGTGATAAACCCATTGTATGTCATTATATATTAGTTTACAGCTAACCACATCTTCTAAATAGGATATATAAGCAAAAAATGTGACAATGATTAGCACTTTTGCAATCTTCTTTACCCTCTGGCTTATTACAAGATAGTTCATTTCTAACATTTGCTTTTATATTCACTTTTTGTGGTATGCTATTTAGTTATAAAGGCTGGAAAAAGAAGTGATTTCACACTGTTAATATTTAAAAAGAAAAGAGCATTTAATTGCCTTTCAGGTACCTGTTTATTCTACTTTGATACTACACCAAAATGTGACACTGGAACCCTTACCCATGAACTTTTGCATTCCAGGACATTAAAAGTCATTAATCAATCTTGTACTTCGAACGGACTATTTGGTAACCCATGCATGGTTTTGTAACATAGTATTATCAGTTAGGGTTCTCCAGGGAGACAAAATAAGATATAGAGAGAGACAAAGAGAGCAATATAAGAAGAGATTTCCTCAGGGAACTGGTTCATAGAAGCCAAGAAGCGCATAGCAGGCCATCTGCCAGCTGGCGACCCTGACATGCTGGTAGCATGGCGAGTCCAAAAGCAAATGCATTAGAACCTGGGAAGCTCATAATAGTAACCTGAGCCTGCAGGCCTGAGAACGATTGGGGTACTGGGCCAAGCCCTGGAATCCAAAGGCTGAAGAACGTGGATATCTAAGTGCGGGAGAAGACAGAGAGAAACAATTTTGTCCACTCTTCGTTGTTGTCATTGTTGTAACATCCAGACCCCTGCCCAAACAGGTGCTGCTTCCCATATCGAGAGCCGTGTGGTTCTCTCACTAGACCAGCTCACGCGCCAGTCTCCTCCGCAAACACCCTCACGGACACATTCAGGAGCAATGCTTTACTGATTCTCTAGGCGTTCCAATCCAATGAGGTGACAACTAAAATTAATCCTATAATGTACTGGAAGTGTGAAAAGTGTTGGTTCACTAACCTATTCAGATTTTCCACATGCAGACACATTTCATTATAAAATAATAATAATAATAATGATAAAAGATCACATTCATTAACACCACTAGTCCTTTTAGCAAAGTGCTTTGGTACTGGGAAACTGTGCAGCTCATTATAATGAATACAAGTTTTCCAAATTTCTAATTCCAGTGTGAAAGTGCAGATATTTTCCATTGGTAGTAAAAAATTTCAGTTGCTTTTTAAAAATGACCACCTAACTTCATTTATTTTCAATAAAATGTCCATCAAAGGGTTACTATAAGCCATGCATGGTGGTGCAGACCTATAATCTCAGCCCTCAGGGTGCTGAGGCAGTAGGATCATTACAAGTTTGAGGCTACCCTGGGCTACAAAGTGAGTTCAAGGCCAGCCTGAACTGCATAGCGAAGCCCTGTCTCATCCTAAGGTGCCAGAAATTTCTTGCACCATTCCTTATGATCATAACCACAAATTTCAAGCCAGTAAAAAAAAGTAAATAAGGTTTTAATATTGTTAGGAAAATAGCTTTGTCCTTAAAGACACCCAAAAAGTACCTCAGGGTCCAGAGGGTCTGAGGCTTGTACTTTGAGAACTGCTAATGTAAGAACCAAGTGTCATAAATGATTAGATGTAATAGCTCTCATATTTTGTTTGACTGAAGTAAGAATTGAGCTAAGATTTCAAAATTATGTAGATTTTACATAGACAGTAGAAAGCAGACATGATGACACTTGACAATGAGTAGGCTGCCCTTTTCTTGAGTGTCATTCCCCACTTCTCTATTTTGGAGATGATTCACCTCCCTTCTAAAGCTAATAGGTGTACAGAGCAATTCACAGTGTAGCCCTTGGAGCCTCAGCATCAATTCCACCTGAAAAGTTGTTAGAAGCAAAAATCCCAGAGTTCATACCCACATGTGTTGAATTAAAATTACTGTGAAAGGAGCCCGGGAATCTCAATCAATCTCTCTCAGTCTCTCTCAATATCTCTCTCCTCTCTCTCTCCTCTCTCTCTCTCTCTCTCTCTCTCTCTCTCTCTCTGAGATTCTTCTTCATACTCTAAGGTGACAAGCACTAATATAAATCACCTAACACAAAGCATTAAAAATTGGAATGTTATTCAAATTGACATTTTAAGAAGCAGAATAAAAAGTCCTTCTTGACAAAAAGAACTACATAAAAATAGTTATTCATGTATTTGTCTTCAGCGTTTTCATCCTCACTAAATTATTAAGTTTATCTTATTCATATTTATATCATCTACAGTAGGGGAAGCATTATTTTTCCTGTTAGTATAGAAATACATATGTTCCATAAAAAAGTATTTTAAAATGTAGAACCAAGAAAAACCTGGATAAGAGTAGACAGTAAAAGGTAGATTTGGAGAAATAGTCAGAAATAATGATGGATGTGGTTAAAGTATCAGGTGAGATGTCTATACTTTATGCAACAGGCAGTTAAAAGTCCTTTTAGACTCTTGCACACCAAAGTGACATGCTGACAGGCATGCTTTACAGTCGGTTTACCAGTCTTATGTACAGAATTAACTGAAAGGGGAAAAGACTAGAAAATAAATATTTAACCAGTCATACATTTCTTTCTCTTCATAGTTTTAAAAAAAATGGACAATATCCACAAAGTGTTGGGCATATTTCTGATAAAAGTAAAACTAAGATAAATAAAGCTACAAAAATGAGTTCATGGTATTTTCATTGTTTATTTCACACAAAACTTTTCCCCCTAGTACTTTAACCTTTCTTTTCCACTCCACACCTGCCTGTTGATTTGCCCTCTCAAACCACTGTCTCAATGACCTATTTTCTTATCTACTCTCCGAGGTCTTCTATTAATGAAGAGTATCCTTTTTTCATTTTCTACACTTTAACTTCCTATACCTACTAAAATTTCTAAAATATAAGAAAATATTATATAAGAATGTCTGTGTTAAAGTAGAGGAGAAACAGAAAAAACTTATGTGCCAGTCTCAAAGCATGCTTCTCTTCCTAAACATCTAAGTAGTTATCAACAGCTTTTTTTCTATTTTCCTATTATAAAAACAGGAAAATGAGCATTAAGAAGAATCCATATAATGAAAGCACATAGAAGTGATGTCTCTGCAATGCAGCCTTTAAAAAGATGAATAAGTCATAAACACAAAGACCTTGGAGCTAAAGTTGAGTTTATCTGTTTATATGTACGGGGGACAGAACCAGGTCAGAATGTCCTGCTGGGATTTATCTGTCCTGGAATGGAATCACCCTGGGTAAAACTAAAAACGTTTAATGCAGAGTATAAGACAGCAATGATTGGAGAAGCCCCTCAGGTTTGACCCTTAATTAAGCTAAGCTAATTACATAAATAAAAGATTATCCAAAGCTATCCCTATCAAAAGCATTCGAATTACTCTGTGCTTCTGGCTGCAATTACACTGGAAAGTGGAAGCTAATAAACCTTCAGACAGTGACCCAAGTCAGGTGACATTAGGCTCAAAGGAAGGCAGCACTTCAACATCATAGAATGACAGCAGTGAATATGAGAACATAGGAGCTTCAGCGTCTTTCATGATTCCTCAACTGAATGCAAACACACGGATTTGATTAAGTCAGATGTTATAATGAAATCCAAAGCTTTTTAAATGCAAACTTTTGAAATAAAAAACTCCATGAAAAAGTAGTTTATTTATAGCATGTCAGCATTCTGGGAGTGGATCACACGTTTGAGCCAAACCTTATCAACTTAGTATCTTAGTAAGACCCTGGCTTGACATACAAAGTGGGTGGCGGATGTATCTCAGTGAGTACACCTTGGGCTCATCTCCAGTACCATAAAAAATAAAAAAAACAAGGGGAAGGGAGGGAGGAAGGAGTTGAAAATCCTTGAGAATTCTATACTATCTTTCATTTAACCACATGAATTCAAAGCAAAGCCTATATACAGATGTGAAAACTATGACATATTTATTATACAATATATAAATTAAACTCAACTAGGTCTTTTTTATTCATTTGTAGTTAATATCTAGCACAATTCTAAATAATAGTACATAGATATGGTTTCCCTCTTTATGAATTTTATACTCTAATAAGGAAGATAAAGAGGCAAGGAAGGAGAAGGAGGAAAAGGAGATAGGTAGGAGATGAGAATGAAGAGAAAGAGATCTGCACAAATATAAACCCACAAGCATACAAAGTAAATTAATGAGAACCAAAGTGTACTAGCAATCATCCACAAAAGTCAGCCACTCTGAGATCAGGAGTCCGGACACTTGGAAAATAAATTGCTAGTGGAAAAAAAAGAAGTAGATCTCAGGAAGGAACTGACAGAAAAATTAGAAACTGTGGGAGAAGTTTGAGAAACAGAGCACAGTGCAGAGAAAAGAATGAAGCCATCTGGAAGCTCACCCTGGATCCCAGGACGGAGAACCCATTTCCACAGACTCAAGGTACGCTCCAGTGCTAGGAGATCCAGGCATCAACAAGGGACAAGGCCAGTAGCGCCGCCCTAAAAACCCAACAGCTATTTCACACTGCAAACACAGCATGAGGTTTACTCCGGAGGCCAGCTGAGGCAATGAATAGAAGAAGGCTCTCCTCACAAACCCAGAGGTCAGAAAGCTAGATGGAGAAAACTGTGACTGCTAGATTCCAAGAGGGGCTCATTTGTTCCTCTCCCTTTTTTCCTCTCTCTTCTTCCCTGGTTTTTTAAAGAAGATTTGAGGGACTTTTTTCCCTTTTTTGTTTTTAATTTTTTCTCTTCTTATTCTTATTTCTCCCATTTTTCTTCTTTTTCTTATTTGTTATTTTCTGTATCTTTATCTAATTTTAATAATTTCCTAGTGCTCCTTAATGAGATCATTTCTTTTACTTTTCTCTCCTCTTTATCTTCCACTGCTTAATTTTTCAAATTTTTCTTTCATTCTCTCATCCCCTACCAGTACTAGTATAAACTTTAAGCTTTATTAATCTCTAGATATCTGGTTAACTCTGTGTTATTACCATTGAATTCTTTTCTATTGTTAGTGGTAGTATAGTTGTCACATTTAGCAGATATTCACTGTATATAAATATTTGGTTGTCTTAGTGTTTACACTATAATTATAAATCTATTTTCTGTGGTTAAAAGTGGTATATCACTGGCTTTTACACTATGTCAGTGTCCAGTTTTTCTTTGATACTATTACCATTGTAGATTTATGAGCTATTCCCAGGGTTGCAAAGTTGTTGCTATTAATTGTTTTTCTCTTTATGCTGTTATCCAGAATATTTCCGTGTCATTAAGAATACTGCAGTCAATTTCCAGGGAATTGGGTGCTTGACCAATGACACTGCATTCTCCCTGCAAAAAATAATAAAGGTAGCTGGATCTTGAGATGATGATGTGGGTGAAGGCCTACAGTTAGCCAAACACAGAGTGCATCACTGAAAGGCAGGCAATAACTAAAGAGATCTCCATACAAGCATCCAAGTTTTTCCACTGTAAGTACCCATGAGCCTCAACATAAAACAAAACAAAAAATAGAAACAAGAGAAAATAAGACAAACAAAATGCCTACAAAAACTCCCAGTTCCCACAAATCTAACACAGGCAAAAAGAAGTAAAAAGCCTCACAATCAAATTATTTGAAAGGATAACAAGAAATTAAAAAGAACAGATCAATAAAGTGTTCAGTGAACTCAAAGAAGACATAAACAGATAATAGATATCATAAACAAAAGATATCATAAACATAGCATTAACTTTACAGAGGGCAATAATGAAAGACTAGCTGTACTAAATTAAATGATATAAAACATGAATGAACAGTTTAGCCAAGAATCAGAATCTATGAAAGGCTCCAAACAATCCACAAGATTGAAAATATGTGCAGCAGAAACAACCAATGTGAGAACAGAGTGTCAGAGCTAGAAGAGAGGGTTGTTGTCATAATCCAACTACTGTAAGATGATTTAGAAACAACAAATAAACATGCTAAATAGATTCAACAGCTGCTAGAGGACTCAAGACTAATCTAAGATTGACTGAAATTACTGAAAAATCAGGACACAACACAAATGGCATAAAAATCTGTTTATAGATCTACTAGCATAAAACTTTTCTAATACAGTGAAAAAAATGAACATTCAGATAAGTGAGGCATACAGATCCCCAAATAGCCATAATCAAAAAGGAACCTCTCCAACACACATCACAATTGAAATCCCAGAAATTCAACATAGGTATGGAATCTTAAAAGTTATTAGAGGAAAATCAATGAATCACTTGTAAAGGTAAACCCATTAAAATTAGAGCAGACTTCTCAACAAAAACCTTAAAGGCCTGATGGCTTGGAGTGAAGTGTTTCAAGACCTAAAACAAAATAACCTCCAGCTCAGACTTATATTGACTGCAAAAGTATCTTTCAGTACTGATGGAGAAATAAGGTATTTCCATGACAAAGAGCACTTTCAAAACTTCATGACCACCATATCAGCAATACAAAAGTTTGTCAAGGATATCCTAGAAAGAAATAGAAACAAATAATTCCAGAAATTAAAATAGAATAAATACATGAGGTGAGGTGAGCATTTAAGCAAAAGGAAAAAAAGAAAATGAATCCCAGGAATGCAGGGATAGTGTAACATACACAAATCAATAAATGTAATACACCACATCTACAGAGCCGAAGACAAAAATCACATGATCTCAGTAGATGCAGAGAAAGCTTTTGATAAAGTCCAACACTTGTTCATGAGAGAACCCTTCAGAAACTCGGAATAGATGGTATCTATCTCATAAAGGCCACCTATGACAAACCAACAGCCAACATTATACTAAATGGACAAAAACTGAAAGCTTTCACTCTAAAGTCAGGAATAAGACAAGGATGTCCACTGTCACCATTCTTATTCAATATAGTTCTGGAAACATTAGCCAGAACAATTAGACAAGAGAGAGAAATAAAAGGAATAAGGATAGGAAAGGAAGAAGTTAAATTATCACTATTTGCAGATGACATAATACTTTACATAGAAGATCCTAAAAACTCTATCAAAAGACTACTAGAGTTAATAAAAAAATTCAGCTGTGTAGCTGGATACAAAGTCAACACTCAAAAATCAACAGCATTCCTGTATACAAACAACAAACTCACTGAGAGAGAAATTATGGAAATGACACCTTTCACAATAGCATCCAAAACAGTGAAATACTCAAGAATTAACCTAACAAAGGATGTAAAATACTATACACTGAAAACTGTAGTACTCTAAATAAGGAAATTGAAGAGGATATCAGAAAATGGAAAGATATCCCTTGTCCTTGGTTAGGAAGAACCAACATTTTGAAAATGGTCATACTCCCAAAGCTGTTATACAGATTTAATGCAATTCCTATCAAAATACCATTAACACACATTACAGATCTAGAGAAAACATTCCTAAAATTAATTTGGAAACAGAAGATACCTAGAATAGCAAACAAAGCCTGGGCAACAAAGGCAAGGAAAGAGGTATTGCAATTCCTGAGCTGAAATTACATTACAAAGCTACAGTGATAAAATCAGCATGATACTGGCAAAAAGACTGACCTGAGGATCAATGGAACAGATTAGAAGATGCAGATATAACTACAAAGGCACTTAGCCACCTTATCTTTGACAAAGGGACTAAACAGGTTCACTGGAAGAAAGCCTTTTTAATAAATGGTGCTGGAAAAATTGGCTCTCTACATGCCAAAGATTGAAACTAGACCCATGTTTATCACCATGCACTGAAGTCAAAATGAACTGAAGTCAAAATGAGTCAAACATCTAAATATTAAAACAGAAACATTAAATCTACTGGAAGACAAGGTAGGTGGAAATCTTGAAGACATAGGGGTAGAGAAACAGTTCATGAACAAAGCTCAAACTGCCTGGGAAGTACTTCAAAGAATCAACAACTTGAATCTCTTCTTATTAAAAAGTTTTTGTACTTCAGAAGAAATCACCAACAGAGTGGAGAGAAAACCCACAGAATGGGAAAGAATTTTAGCCATCTGTCCCTCAGACAAAGGACTAATATCTAGAGCACATAACGAACTAAAATACATCAGACTCCCCCAAATTCAAAGACTCAATCCAAAACTGGGCATCTGAAATGAACACACATTTCTCAGATGAAGAAAAAAATGGAAAATAAATACATGAAGACATGCTTAACATTTCCAGTCACTTGAGAAATGCAAATTAAAACAACATTGAGACTATCTCACTCCAGAAAAAATAGCTGCCATCAAGAAATCAACTGATACCAAACATTAGTGAGGTTGTGAGGGAAAAGGAACACTGCTCCACTGCTGGTGGCAGTGTAGACTGGTGCAACCATGTGGAAATCAGTGTGGAGATTCCTCAAAAAACTAGGATTGGAAGTCCCATTTAATTCAACTATTCCATTTCAGAGTATTTTCCCAGAAAAATTGAAAATGTCATGCTACAGCAATATATGTGCACCCATGTTTATAACAGCACAGTTTGTAATAGCTAAATCTTGGAAACAACCTAAGTGCCCATCAACTGCCAAATGGGTAAAAAAACATGTGGTATTTTTATACAATGGAATATTACTCAGCTATTAAAAAGGATAGCCCAGAGGCTTTTATAGGTAAATGGAGGCAACTTGAGACCATACTCATAAGTGAAATAAATCAAACTCACATTTATAAATATTGTATGGTCGCCCTAGTATAAAAATAATAGTTAATAATCTGAAAGAGTAAGAAGATCCAAAATATACAATAGATATTGTAATAATGAAAGGGAAAGAAAGTGCTCAAAAGGACAGAACAACTGGGATAGGGGAAAGGAAAAAGGAAGATCAGAAAAGATTGTATATATGTTAGTAAGCATATATAAATGTATGTATGTATATATATGCTGGATAGATAACTATATGTATGCTAGATAAATAACTATACTACTAATCTCTTTTGGTTCATCAATAGGAACAGTTTGTGCTTGATCACTTTTGTTTGTGATTTGTGATTTGTGCCTAGATTTTATAACCTGAACAACTAATTCTAAGATAACAATATCCTTACTTTTTAAAAAAATTCTATAATATGTCTATCCTTCATTCCTATTTTGCTTTTCAAAATAAAAAAATAAAATGGGCAACAAGCATGATGCAGGAATGAGCAACAGGAATGATTATGGAATGGAATTAGTCGGTACTATTCTATAATAACTCTCAGTGTAAATGTTCTCAATGCCCCAATCAAAAGACATATTGGCAGAATAAATCAAGAAACAAAACCCAAAGATGAAAAAAACACATTTAATCCAAAGAGAACTTCACCAATTAAAAATCAAAGGCTGAAAAAAAAGCATGCATAAATGCAAGGTCATGAGTTCAATTCCTAGTTTAAAAAAATCACACATAATTATCTTATTTTCAGACAAAGTGGACTTCACACTAAAGCTGACCAGAATGGGCAGTTGTGAAGAGAACAATTCAACAAGAAGAATTAACAATTACAAACACATATGCACCAAACACTGGTGCATCTAACTTCATAAAACAAAACTACTGAGCATGAAAGATCAAACACCAATGGAATTATTATAGCAGAAGACCTCAATATTCCAGGCAGATCAACTAGACAAAATATCAACAAAGAAATATCACAACTGAACCAAAGCTTCATACAAATGGACTTGATATTTACTGATTGTTTCATTCCAAAACAACGGAATACACATTCTTCTCAACAGCATATGGAATTTTTTCCAAAACAGAACACATGTGAGTTCATAAAGCATGCTTAAGTAAATACGAATGACTCCAAATTATCTTGTATATATTATCAGATCACAGTGCAATGAAGCTAGAAATCAATGGCAAAAAAACCATATTATGCAAAAACAAGAAAATTGAACAATAACCTCTTAAATAATCTTTGGATTTTAGAAGAAATTGAGGAAGAAATTAATTTCTAGACCACAACAATAATACCAGCACAACACACCAAAACTGATCAGACACAGTGAAAGCCATCCTAAGGGGCAAGTCCACAGCTGTGAATGCCCATATCAGAAAAGCAGAGCTACTGGCAAACCTTAAGGTCCTAGAAAAGCAAGAACTCTCCAAAACTGGTACAGGAAGGAAATTATAAAAACCAGGACAGAAATTAATGAAATTTTGACACACAAACAAAAAGAAAAGAATCCATGAGTTTAATAGCTAGTTATTTGAAAGAGTAAACAAAATAGACAAAATCCTAGCCAATCTTTTTCCAAAAACAGGGAAAATATACTCAAAACAATGAAATTAGAAAATGAAATGGGTGAAATCACAACAAACACTGCCAAAATCCAGATTATTAGTATCTACTTGGAGAATCTGTACTCTAATAAATTGGATAATGCAGAATAAATTATTAGATTCCTAGATATATATGAATTATTAAAACTAAACCAAAAAGGTAAAAATCCTGAATAACCCAATACAGGAAATGAAACTGAAATAGTAATTTTTTAAAAAAACCTACCAATCAAAAAAAAAAAAAAACACAAGTTCTGATGGATTCACAACTGAATTCTATGAGAATTCAGAGCAGTTCCAACTGATACCCTTCAATCTCTTTAATGAAATTGAAAGAGAAGGAGTACTTCCAAAGTCATTCCTGGAAGCTAGCATAACCGTGAACCGAAAATCAGAAAAGACAACTACAGGACAATCTCTTTAATGAACATAGACATAAAAATCCTCAAAAAAAAAAAATACCAGCAAGCACAATGCAACAAATTATCACAAAGATCATATATCATGACCAAGTACGTCATACCAGGGATGCAAGAATGCTTGAAAATGCACAGATCAATAAATATAATATATCACATAAACAGAAGCAAGAACAAAAATCACATAGTCATCTCAAGAGATGCAGAAAAAGTCTTTGACAAAATTCAACCTTCTTTCCTAGTTTAAAAAAAACCTGAAGAAAATAAGTGTAGAAGGATTTCATCTCTGATAAAACCCTTTGTGACAAACCAATGGCCAGCATCATATTAAATGGAGGAAAATCTTAAATCATTCCCTCTAAGATCAGGTGGTCCACCACTTCCATTCAATATAGTTGTCAAAACATTAGAGCATTCAGGCAAAAGAAAGAAACAAAAGAGTTTTGTATAGGAAGTGGAAATGTCAAATTATCATTATTTGTAGATGACATGATCCTCTACATAGAACACCCAAAAAAATTCTACCAAAAGACTCCTAGAATTAATAACCAAATTCAATATTATACAGAATACAAAATCACCACAAAAAGAGCAATATACATCAATAATGAACTCACTGAAAAAGAAACTAGGAAAATAGTACCACTCACAATAGCATCAAGAAAAATTAAATACTTAGGAACTAACATAACCAGTGAAGTGAGAGAACATTACAATGACAACTATAGTACTCTGAAAAATAATATCAAAGAGAACATTAGAAAATGGAAAGATATGCCCTGTTCCTGGATAGGCAGAAACAATATTGTAAAAATGGCAATACTTCCAGAACTGATATGCAGATTTAATTCAATCCCAATCCAAATACCAATAGTATTCCTTGCAGAAATAGAGAAAGCAACCCTAAAATTGATTAGAAACCAGAAGACACCCAGAATAGCAAAAAACAACACTGGACAATAAGAGAAAAGCAGAAAGCATCACAATCCCAGACTTTAAGTTATACTATGAAGCTGCAGTGATTAAAAACATCATGGTAACAGCAAAAAAAAAAACCAGACATATGCATCAAAAAACAGAAAAGAAAATGCAGAAACAACTTGAGGCACGTTCAGCCATCTGATCTTTAACAAAGGGGGAAAGACATATACTGATGGAAAGATAGCCTCTTTAACAAATGTTACTGGGGAAAGGGACTATATTCATCCAGAAGACTGAATCTAGAGCCATGTCTCTTACCATGTACTAAACTAAATTCAAATTGGGTCAAAGACCTAAATGTTAAAACAGAAACACTTAATCTACTAGTATATAAACTAGGTAAAACTCTTGAAGTTATAGGCATTGGCCAGGACTTTCTGAAAAGAATTCCAACTGCACAAGAAATAATACCAAGGATCAACAAATAAAATTACAGCAAATTTGAAAGCCTTTGTTCTGCTAAAGAAAGAGCCAACAGAGAGAAGAGAAAATCTATACAGTGGGAAAAAATTACCACATACTCCTCAGACAGAGGACAAAGATCTACAACATATAAAGAACTCAAAAAATAAAACCCATCTCAAAATCATCCAATAAAAAGCAAGCAACTGAACTGAACAGACACATCTCATAAGAAGTACAAGTGGCCAGTAAATATAGAATGTACCCCAAAAATGTATGAACACTTAGGAAAAGAAAAATAGTACAATGGGTTTTCAACAGATAGTGTTACACACATATGGGGGACCCTGGAGGAAGTCATATATTGCAGAAAACTCACTACATTGCTCGCCCTTAAAGAAGAAATTGAAAATGCATGTGCTGCTGTCTCACTGACCAAGGTCACCCAAGCAGCAGTTCACTGTATGAGTAAATGTCTGGAAGCTAATGGCCACCACTTTGACACCTCTTGTAATTGCAGAGGCCAAAGGTAACTTGTATTATTCTTATGATGTCTCAACACATTTAGTACTAAAATACTTATACAAGTGTTTCTTTTCCTGAAGTGTGTATACATTTTTGGCAAACTTTGTATATGAGATCATGTTCAGCATCTCTGACTATTAGCAAAATGCAAACTGAAATAACACTGAGATTCCAGTTTGCTCCAGAAAGAATGGCTACCATCAAGAAATCAAGTAATAGCAAATGTTAGCAAGACTGCAGGGGCAAAAGGAACCCTTCTGCATTGTTGGTGGAAATGTAAAGTACAGCCATTGTGGCCGTCAGAATGGACATCAGAAAACTAAAACTAGAAACTCCATTTGACCCAAATATCCCCCTAGTAGGTGTCTTCTGGAAAGAGTGTAAGACATCATAGTGATACATGCATACCCGTGTTCATAGCTACACAATTCATAGTAGCTAAATCTTGGAAGCAGCCTGTGTGTCCATCAACAGTAAATGAGTAAAGAAAATGTGGCATTTATATGCAATAGGACACTATTCTGCCATAAAGAAGGATAAACTTGAGTCATGCATAGGAAAATGGATGCAGCTTGAGACCACAGTGTTAAGTGAATTAAGTTAGACATGTGAGCTTAAATATTGCATGGTTTCTTTTCTGTTAGAAACTCAAAGTATAAATAAAAAGCAAGATAAATGATAGACAATAGGAGAAAAAGAGATGGATCTTTTCTAAATGATAAGGGGTTAAAAACTTGATGGAGGGTGCAAAAAGGTAGAAAGGAATGGGAAAAGAATTAAGATGTGTTATATACATGTACCAACTCCCCATAAGAACTGTGGTCGTTATGTACTGCAAACATGTATTAATAAAAAACTGGGAAAAATAAAAGTCAAACAAAAAAAGTTATTAATGCCAAATGGGAAAAAAATGGTTAAGATAGACAAGACAACTAGGGCATAGTAAAAATATATAGCAAGCAGCTAATAAGAGAATATTAAAGTTGACACCTAAGAATAGAACATTACCCCTGCAGAGAGTAGACAGCAGCTCTCTCCTGCAAAAAAAAAAAAAAAGCAAAGATAGACCTTGAGGAAGAAAAGACTTATACGTGTTCAAGGGTCTAAGAGAAAACAAGTGTGGTTGAAACATAGTAATTGAAGAGAAGAGAGGTAAAGGATGGGTTCTGAGGAGTACAGCTCAGAGACCACGAGGGCCTCATAATGAGATTTGTGCTTTGGAGAGAGGGAAGAAAGATCAGAAACATGTCAATAGATACAATGACTTCAATACTTTGATAAGAATTACAGTGGATTCAGGAAATAATGTCCACAGTCTCACTGGAATTAGTAGGCAACACAGTGAAGAAATAGCTACATCTTCATCTGTCTCAAGCTCCGTTCTAGAGGGGGAGCTAAAATGAAGAGTTTGCTAGAAGAAGGAAATCAGAGACTTTTAGGTTTGTTTTCCAAAAACAGAAAAGACCAAAGTGTGTCTGTATTCTGATGGGATTGAATGGTTCGGGAGAGAAGGAAAGACTGACGAGAAGAATGCATGGAGTGCAGAGCACAAATGCAAGTTTAAATATAAGGAGAAACAAGGTAGACCAAAAAATGGCTGTGTGAATACAAATCAAGGTATAGATTTACTGGTGGGAGCTTTGTTACCACCCTCACCCTCTCTTCGGCTCAGAATCTCTGAGCTACTCCTTCATATGCATTTACTCTTTGCCTCCTGAAGCTTTCTAGATTTAAATCATCAACATATCTACTTTAAAATCCTCAAGGAGAGTTATTTTCCTAAATCCTTAAGTGATTACAAAAAATCTCACTACCAGTTCAACATCAAGGGTTTTTAATATCATAATGCTATAATTTTATTTACAAAATTGTAAGTGAAATATTTTAGGATAAAAATATATCAAAAACAGGCAAAAAAAGTATCAAGATCCAGATTCACTACATATAATTTTTCATCCATTCTTCTTCAGTGTTTTTTTATCGAACTATTAGGGTCTTGATATTCATTTTTCAATTCATGCCACTTTTACTTTTTTATAATAGTGTGGTAGCTTAAGCTATTTCTTGGAAATATCTCCAGGGCTTCACAGAATGTATCTCTCTTATGAAAATAGAAACATCGTCCTGTATTCCCATATTCCCTCATTTGCTTTCCATTGCTCAATTAAGAAAAATAAGAAATGTAACAAAAAGCATATTACATGCTTTTTCCAACTGGGTGAAGGGATCATTTTCAAACACAATAGCAAATGCTATCTTAGTATAAAATAATTTCTAAATTTTCAAATCAAAATTTACTGAGTTATTTTAAGCTCTGCTATCATCATTCAATTGTCTGGTATGGAAAACACATAACTTAGATAAAGCTGGAGTGGCTGCAACTATCACCACAAATCACCAGTTCGTCAGCTGCCTGGACTGTGATACAGGCTGAAAAGTCCTCTCTCTTCCAAACAAAAGAAAAAGAAGAGGAAGAGAAAGAAGAGGAAAAAGAAGAAAAAGAAGAGGAAGAAGAAAGAACAAGAAAAAGAGGAAGAAGAAGGAAGAGAAGGAAAAAGGAGGAGAAGGAAGACAAGGAGGAGGTTGTTGCTGTGATGTCATAATTAACATCACATAATTAACATGTGATATCATAATTATTGTTTAGACCATCTGTCATCCCTTCGGGAAACATCCATGAGTGTCAAAAAGAAATTCATCTTTTTACTGACATCACACATGTGATTTTTTATGGACATTGTTAAATTTCATTGATATAAAAATTGATCTGAGTAACGGAACTATATACTGAAGAAGTTTCAAATAAAGTTTCATATCTCTAAATGAAAGAAAACCATCTCTAAATGAAAGAAAACCAGCTTTAGAAATCTTTCCAATTTCTGCAGAATAAAAGTATTTCTCTACAGCATAAGTTTCAGCTTATTAAACTTATTTGTTCAACTGCTCCTGTCTTCACTGAAAAACATCTGCCCTCAAAAGTGAGGTCCGCATTATCGAATGCAGGTACTAGGATAATCTGAATACCCCAAAACTTTTTCCAAATAACAAGCTCACATCAGGACACTACTACATATCTACCAGAATGGCTAAGATCAAAACCAAGATATTAAATGTTGATAAGAATGTAGGGTAACATGAACTCTTCCATATTGCTGAGGTGTATATAAATTGGTATGACTAATTTAGATTACCATAAGGAAATAACTACTGAAGCCAGCAATATGCCAATACATGCTGAATAACTGTTTTCTAGCAGGAATGATTTGTAGCAATTTCCAATTTTCATCATACAAATACGCCTCTGATGGCTAATTTCAAGCTACAAACATAATGTCACAGAACATGAATTTGAGGAGATATGTGCACAATCAGTTCTTGTGAGTTAGCCCACACTGCCCCATGTTACTCTGACTAGAACTAAGCCCATAAATCTACAAATTTTCTCTTAACCACTTACCAGTTTACCGCAAGCATCACCATTTATTTACATAAGCATTTGTTTACATAACAGTTATCCCAAATGTCACTTAGGCAGGTGTCATTTCAACTGGTCTATTCTTGTATTAAATAAGTTTGATAAAATTGTCATTTTTATGTTTCCTGTTATCTTATAAAAGGTAACAAAAAATACGCAACTTTGATCAGCCTGTATTTAAATAGCTGGACTGATAAGTCATTAATTCTAATTCCAACAAAAATATATAAACATGTTCACCAAAAGCTACCTACAGGAATATTCACAGCAACACTATTTATAAAAACCAAGGCCTAGCAATAACCCATTGTTCATTGAGCCATATGATCTTTTTAACTTTTTTTTCCATTTTAAAACAAAAAAAGGAAGAAAACGATGATACAGAATTTCAAAACAACATAATAGGAGATTAACAATGGTTAATATATTGCTTATTGTTATACCAGCAGGGGGAGAGCCAGACCCAAGCCTTTCCCTGTGAGTCAGTGCCATTCACAGATGCCGGGGCAGAGAATAAGGATTCATCAAGAAGCAAGTCCCCCCTACAAAGCAGTGCTATGTGCAGGCCACTGCTGCCAGGGGTACAGCTAGACCCCACCCCCTTCTGGCATGCGGGCTGCAAACAAGAGGAGCCAACTACCCTTGCGCCCACCCCATAAGCAACCAGCTGATCCGGAGAAACACAGGCTGCAATGGTAGCTATTGAGGTGAAATGCAATTGGATGCTTGTGGTATTTGGTGCTTCACTGACCTTGCAGGTCTAGGGCCAGTGGTCTGCTCATCGGTTCAGAGGCTAGCGGTACACAGTATGGCATTTAGGGGAGGACCTCCTGAGAGTGGTAGCCATTGTTAATTCCCTATTGTCTTGTTTTGAAGTCCTATATCATTTTCATTGTTTTGTTGGGTTGGATTTTGTTCTGTCTTGTTTTGCTTGATTTTGTTATATTCTATGGAACAAGTAGCTATTTCAATATATATTATGGTAGCCATTTTGGATTTACCATTGTCTTGTTTTGAAGTCCTTATTGCATTCATTGTTTTGTTTTTATTGATTCTATGCTGTCCTGTTCTGTTTGATTTTTACTGTCTGAAGGTATCTGCAGCTATTTTGAAGACAACAAGAAGCATTATGGTAACTATTGTTTTGAAGTCCTGTATCATTTACACTGGTTTGTTTTGATTGGTTTTATTATGTTTAACTTTCCTTGGTTTTATCCTTTTTAAATTAAAGAAAACAAACAGTAGTGGCTTACATTACAAGATATAGGCATGAAGAAATGATCAAACAATAAAAGTACAAACCATTCTTTTTTATGAACAAGAGATGAGCAGTATGGTTATATATATATACTTATAATACAGATATATATAGATATATATCTTTTCTTTTTCTCCTTTCCCTTATCCCAGTTATTCTTTTCTTTTCAGCAGTTTCTTTCACTTTCACTTTCACAATATCTGTTGTACCTTTTGGATCCTATTTACTCTTTCAGTTTTTACACTAGGGAGACAATATGTTGTTTACACATGGGAGTCTGATTTATTTCCCTAATGAGTATGGCCTCAGGTTGCATCCATTCACCTATGAAAGCCTCGAGTCTATCCTTTAGAGTTGCAGTTCTTGTTTTCTTTCCACATAGACCCCAAGTATTAGAACAAGTTCAGGAGTCACCTTAAATAAAAATGTGGTGTACTACCTCACCATAATAAAACAAATTATCTTGACAGAATAAATGATTTGAAGTTGTGATCACTGAAGACATTGACTGCCATACATGAGAGACTATGTTAATATTATGCATGGTCTTTTTAACTGTGTTATTATTTTAGAGGACAGTACACATTTTCTTTTTTTTTCCCTCCCTCTGGATTTCAATGGAGAAAACCTAAAACCCTGCCTTCAACATAGCTCTTTTAAAAGCAATTCTTCTTGCTTTCTCTGAGAAAATAGATCTTTAAATCTGTAGATATTGTCCTAGGTGTAAAATGAGCAATTCTTTCAGAACATCAAAAAATACTGCTCAGTGTCCAGTCTTCTGTCTACTGAAGCCACCATTCTCTTCTCAGTTAGTTTGAGGTTGACAAGACAGTTCATTAAAATTAAACCAATCACCTACACAGCACCTATACCACCATCAGGAGTTTTTTTTAATGTTTCTGAGTATTTAAATCTGTTATATTCAAAATCACTGTGTTAGAAATTGTTTTAAAATGTGCTAGATGTAATAATCCCTAGCCATATGAGAATGATGTACATAATTACTGTACCAAATTATGGAGGCTGATTATAAAATTTTATGTTACCTAATTAATTTGAGAGAACCAGAAGAATTATAGCTTAAAATAGAAAAAAAAAAACTAGCTCCAACTACATTTTTTAAAAATGACCTTTTAATATGCTTGACGTTTTAACTGAAACACAGGAAGAGTCTTTCTTATAGAAGCCTTTCTTATAGAAAACACAGACACAGTTAAGTTGGAAGCAAGATAGAAAAAGGTGCAGAAGAAAGAAATGGAAAAATATGAGAAAAGATCTAGAAATTTCACAAACACAACTGGTAGGGGCCTGCCTGTCTTAGAATTAGCAGTAGAAGAAGAAGGATGCTGAGGATTTTGATCAATGAGAAACCCCAGAGAGGGGACTCACACAGTTCATGGTTAAAAAGAGATTAAAAACAAAGTGCTTAGAGAAATGATAGCAAAGAGAGCCAGAACTTTTTTTTAAAGTAATGAGAACCACCAAAAACAAGGAACTATGATCAATCTCTAACATTTCACACTTCATTCAGAGCCTCCTTCAAACAGCTGAAACCGTGTGACTTCATAGCATTTGTGCTAACTTTAGGAAATATTTTAAAAGTGACTTTCAAGGAATGAAGATTTCCTTGAACACCATAACTAAATAAATGCTGTTAATAGGAAAGTTTTATAATTGGTTGAGACTTTTCAGTAATTGCTTTTCCTCAAGAGATGGCCTTATTTCATAGTCCAGATGGTAATGCTGACCCTGATTAACACAAATTAAGCTGCACGAATTGTGCCACATAGTTTTTCTGAGAAAAACAATAAATATTATCAGTCCAGCCTTACATAGAAGGCTGCACTAGTAAAAGGAAAATAAATCATCAGAAAAGATTAATTCAATCCATCCACACTCACATTTGAATTAACCATCTAGTTCCTATGTAAATATAATTTTGCATCAAATATTTGTTGGAGAAAATGAAAATTAGAACAATAAAGTTTAGCTGCTTTAACAAATGACATCACTGACATAACAAGATCATCCAGGACAATTAAAAATTCCTTAAAATGTATTAAGAAAAACAGGTCTGAAGTATTCTCATTCATGTAATCCAACAAATGAAGGGAGGTCTCTTTATGTAAAGATGTTTAAATGCTTTTCAGTTGGGTATTAATCATGTTGAAAATTATTCCCTGCCCAATGGAGAGTGATAAACTAGAAAGGTAACATTATAAGAAGACAGCTGTGTAAGCAGTAACATGAAACTATGAAAAGTCAAACCAGATATACAGGAAAGCAAATGAAACTAAAATTAACGAAGTACTATTGATGAGTACATGAAAGTGACAGACTACAGATGAATGACTGACAAAATCCACCTTAGCTGCCCTTTATTTTGAAGTAATGTTTCCATGGTTAATCTAACAATGGATACACACTTTAATCAACCTCAAACTCTAAATATAAATTCCATGATTTGCAATTTAACAATATGACCCAGAAACCTTCCTCAAAAAACTAAGACTAAAGGTCCCACTTGACCCAGCTATTCCTCTTCTAAGTATTTTCCCAACAGAATTAAAAACATCATACTATAGCAATTTATATGCACTCATGTTTACAGCAGCACAATTTGTAATAGCTAGATCTTGAAAACAACCTAAATGCCCATCAACTGAGAAATGGATGAAAAAGACGGGGTATGTTTTACAATGAAGTACTACTCAGCCACAAAGAAGGATAAATTGGACACTTTTATAGGTCAGTGACTGCCCTTGAGATCACACTCATAAGTGAAATGAATCAGACATGCATGTGTAAATATCATAATGCTCACTAGTGTGAGAAACTGGAAGAAACAACATATATATTTTTTATTAAAAAATAATTAATATAGTTACACTACTGATTTCTCTGAGTTCATTGAAGAGAAAGATTTGTACTGGCATTGTTTGGACAACTGAATGCACATGTCTTGTGTTATGGGTGATGATTTGGGAATGACAATGGGCAAAGTATGTGCCATTGTTGCCCCTTGATTGACATGTTCTGAAATTTTGTTTTCTTTTTGTTTTTCTTTTTTTCTCTTTGAAATAAAATAGATTTGAAAGAAAATATTCTCAGTAGGCAAATAAGAATATCAATCCAAAAAATCCATAAAATAGGCACCATTATACCCAATTTTACATGACAAAACTGAGGTTTAAAAGTGTAACTCTCCCAAACTTTTTTCAGATCCTCTGGATTTTAACTCTCCTCACTCCATCCAGCTGCCATGTGCTGACACAAGGGTAGAAGACTTAAGCTTTAGAGGCCAAGCAGTCAGGCAGGAGGGAACATGAACCTATGCTTCTCCCTATTGTTCTACTCAGGTCCTCCAGTGCTTCAAACTGCTCATCCACTTGGGCAAGAGTAACTTGTTTTAAATGCTAACCTCTTCCAAAAATAGCCACATAGACACACTCAGAAATAATGTTTAGGAGGAGCTAAAGATGGCGGACTGGTAAGCAGCAGGATACGGAGCCTCTCTGAGGGAGACAGCTCAGATGCCAGAATAAAACATTCTGGAGAGATCAGGACAGAGGGAGATGGATTCTCTCAACCCAGGAAGAAACTGAAGGGAAACAAGCTGCTCAAATACGAAGTCCTGGGGCTTCCATTAGAGAAGCTAAGATGAGCGATTACGGCACTCTCACCGAGCCACCTGAATTCATGCCCAAGACTGGCCTGAGTGCCTGAACCTGCACCAATGCAACTGGCTTGAGCGGCCCCACGTGTGGAGCTGAGGCACCCTGCACGCCACTCGCCCAGAGCCGCCCCTGCGCGTGACTTGCCCAGAGGCACCATGAACTCATGCCACAGCCGCGCTGATGTCTAGGTTGGGGAGCCCAATGGAGAACAGAGCCAGACAGGGACCGGCATTAAACTGTGGTGAGTGCTGGGAATAAGACCCTCCCACAAAAAAGGGGTGACCAACTGGATGACATGCTGGACTTGGACAGGATGGCCCGAACTGGGAAAGGCAGTGACTTCAGTTGGTTGCTCCCCTCCCAGAGCAGATTGGTGGGATCTGCTTGGCCTGGGTCACACCCCTGGCCAGTACCCAATAAGTCATCCCAAATCGATTCCCTACGCCCAGCACCCACTGACGCAGTGAAGACATGCAAAGGTTGGCTGGCCCAGGGGAGGGGCCAGTACACATTGCCCCTGCCTGCACCTCAGTGACTGACAGGGGACTGAAGAGGGCAGAAACCCCTAGCCTGCATGCTCCAGAAGAACCTTAACCAACAAGGAAAGGGGCTGAGAAATATGCTATACACTTGTATGGAAGGAACCAAAAACATGACGAGAGAAAAAAATAAGAAAAGGCCCCCAGCTCCCAACTCTGAGAATACTGATCCAAGAGATTTAGGACAGCAAACATGCAGCATCAAACATGGCATCAGCAGACATAAAGAGATATCTTCGGGACCTCGTAGATGAGCTCAAAACTGAAATATTAAATCAAGTTAAGCAAGATATAAGCAGATTAATAATAGAAATGCTAAGCACCTCTCAAGAAGACACAGATAGAAGAATGGAGTAACACAAAAGAAGGAAAGAAACATTAGATGAAAAATATAAAGAACACCTGGAATACATGAAGCAAATTCAAAGAGATTACCAGGAAACTAAAAACTCCATTGAAAGCTGGCAAAACTGTTTGAAAGAAACTAAGGATAGACTATCAAAACTTGAAGACAGCTTTGCCATGTGTGATCATGACAGGAAAGGTATCTTAAAAATAACAAGGAAACAAGCAGTAACAATACAAAGGCTAGAAGACAACAGGAGGATCTATAACCTTAGAATAAAAAATGTGAATGAAGAAGCAGGAGTCAAAACCAAAGAATTACAAAGGCTATTCACATAAATAATTAAGGAAAACTTCCCAAGCATAACAAAAGGAAATGATATCCAGATGTATGAAGCATACATAACTCCAGCCACCTACAACCAAAGCAGAACTACACCCAGACACATAATAATCAAGATCCCAGAAATTCAATATAAGATCAGAATATTAAAAGCTGTCAGAGAAAAGAAACAGATCACCTATAAAGGAAAACCCATCAAAATCACGGCAGACTTCTCGACACAGACCATCAAATCAAGAAGAGCTTAGAGTGAAGTAATCTAAGCCCTGAAAGAATATAACCTCCAGCCCAGATTGATGTACCCTGCAAAACTGTCTCTAGAAATTAATGGAGAAACAAGATGCTTCCATGACAAAGAGGAACTGGGAGAATTTGTGACCACCAACCCAACCCTACAAAAAATACTGAAGGACATTCTAGAGAAAGAGAGAAAGAATACAAGGATTTCAGGAACAGTGGCAGAGAGGCCTCAATGAATGGGACAGACAGTGGAATGAAAGAGAAAAATAAACAACCAATGGCAGAAAAATAGAATAGCAGAAATGAGGCAGAGAAGGTTGGCTGTAATCTCTAACATAGGATGGCCTTGATATACTAACAAAAAGAAACACAGGCAGAGTAGATCAGGAGATAGGATCCATCAAGATGCTCTGCATTGGAAACATGATTAACCTGAAAGAGGGTTTATGGACAGAAAGTCAAATATGAGAAAACAATGCTCTATGTGACAGGGAACCAGAGAGAAATAGGGGCAACTCGACCAGCACCTGCAGATAGGTTAAAAAGACAGGATGCTTTAGTGCAGTAGAGAACTACTCAGCTATAATGAAGGAAAACCTTGAGGCTTTTATAGGTAAAGGAATACAAGACGAGATCAAACCCAGGAGTCAGAAAGTTCAGAACCAGTTAGGTAAATAGCAGGTTGCTCCCCCTAATCTAAAAACTGAGGGAGTTGGTGGGACCCAAAATGTGCAGTGCACCCTATGGCAGTGAAAGGGGAGGAATTGTCTTAAAAGGAAGACAGAGGATATTGTTAATAGTGTAACAGGGTTTGAAATCTACATTATTCTCACCACTCAGTTTAGATGGATTATATTCTGTTCCGATTTGTCTACTTGCACTAGATTTTAGGGCACAGACAGCTATCCCAAAAATAGCAGGATATAGTATGGTAATCATCCTTAATTTCCTATTAACTTAATCTGAAGTCCTGTATAACTGATACTGTCTTATTATGACTGATCTTATTTGAATCTAGTTTGTTAGATTGCTGTATTGTATTGACTGATTTTTTTTAATCTGTTATGATTGATAGTATCAAGTCTAAGAGTATAGGCAACTACACTGAAGATGACAAGATATACTAGGATACCTACTCTGGTTTGATTATTACCTGCTTTTGAAGTCTTATAATGTCTCCAATGTTTTGTTTTTATTAATATTGTTATATACTGCTGAGACATCATAGTAATCATTGTAGATCACCCTGTATTGTGGTTTTATATGACTTTTTCATTTCATGTTTTTCTAGAATTTGTTTGTTCTGTTTTGCTTTGTTTTGTTTTTCCCTCTGATACAGAAAGGATAGCTATACATGTAGAGACTCATGCATGAGTAGAACTTATAAACAGTTTATGAGAGCTAATTATATAATGCATGATGAAATGAACAACTACTTTGAAGAAAAAAAGACACTGCAGTACCCAGTGCTGATTCCGTAGCGTCATGATGTGAAATCCAGCAATCTTTGGTCAGAGCGATTTTAGCCTGTTTTGTTTTTTTTCAGTTCAACATACATGAAGGTGTAGACAGCTACTTTGAAGAGAATGAGACACACTATGACAGTCATTGCTGATTTCCCTATTGTCTGGTCTCAAAGACCTAAAACGCCTTCCTCGTCTTGTTCAGATCAGTTCCATAGTATGTTGTTTTGGGTGAATTCTCTGTATGCAAAGATATGGACAACTATTTGGAAGAAAACAAGAGATAATATGATAGTGAAGATCTCTGATTGTTTTGCTTTGAAATTTATGTCTCTTACATTGCTTTCTTGTGTTCTGTTTTGTTGTGTTTAATTTTACCCTCTTTAAAATAAAAAAAAAAGAAATAATGTTTAGTCAGATGCTGGGCATTCTGTTTCCCAGTAAATTGAAACATAAAGTTAATTATCATAGATGGTGTTTGACATCTGTAACCTACCTCCAAAGAGCTGATAGAAGAGATTTTTAGAACACATCTTTAAAAATTATTTTTAAATTTTTTACATTACAGATGGTCCCCAACTTACATAGGTTCAATTTATGATCTTCCAGGTATCATGGTTCAAAAGCATATCCATACAACCATTTGGTTTTTCACTTTGTATGGTAGTCAATAAATTATGATATAATAAGACTTTATTATAAAATGAGATTTTTTAATGATTTTGCTCAAATGAAAGCTAAAATGTGTGTTTTATATACATTTAATAGTTACTAGGCTAAATTGTGGCATTGAATACATGAGTGTTGAACACATTTTAACTTACAGTATTTTCAACCTACAATGAATTGATCAGTTTGTAATTCCATCCTAAATTGAGGATCATCTGTATTTATTATATTTTGTCTTCTTTTGTCTCTTATTTCTCCTGTGTATAAAATTGTAGTACATAGAAAGAAGTAATTCTTACATTTTAAAACAATGGTAAATAGTTATAAAGTATAAACACTTTCAAGCTTTTGGGCATATTAATGACATATCCATCAAGATGCAAACATAGTAACAAATCAACACCAATTGCTTACAGTGTAGTATATGTCTAGTATATACTCTATAGCAATATAGAGGGGTGAGAAAACATTAGCACCTTAATAAAACATGTTCAAAATAATTTATACTAGGCTCTTTGACTCCAAAATTTCTTAGATTTGCTGTTTGGTATAAATTAACTCAAATAAGTATAAAAGAGCATAGTATTGAAAACAATATGCAAAAGCATGAAAAAAGAAAAACACGTTGCAAACAAAAGACTATAAATTACCTCTCAACCACAGAGAAGATGCAATCAAATGCCATCGAGACTTCTCAACAGACGGAAAAGCATATTGATGTGGAGCAAGAAAAGGGATGTGGCTTTAATATTAAATGATATTAGAGTTAGTCAGCATTAGCTCAAGACTAATTGCCTCTTTAATTTACATGAAGGTCAACCTCTGAAAAATTTGAGCCTCAGGTGGGATATTTAATTTCTTAGATGAACTCTAGTGGTCATCCAAGACACACATTGGCATGTGAAATAAGAGCTGTTTATACGACCAAGAATAAAATGATCAAATAACAGAAAGGATCCTGAAAATGTCTTTTAAAGGTAATAGAAATTCTCACTTGATAAAATAAGGGTAGAGTATAACAACACACTGTAATATATATATACTCTTTAATCTTAAAATTCTTGGAAAGCGACCTAAAGAAGGAATTTGACAAAGTCTCAAAAACACTATAAATAGGAAAACTAATATTAGAAATGTTTATCCACAGCATGTGATGGCCAAAAGTGCCAACTGATTAGACAAACTGGTTCGCTCATATCATGAAATACTCACGTGGCCACCAAGAACAATGATGAAGTATCTGTTGAAACGAAGTGTTAGCAGCATATTGTTAAATTACAAAACCAGCTAAACTTAGGGTGAAATATCATAAATATGATAATATTTTTGCTATAGAAATTGTGTTGTATGTGAAAAGTATATGGTAAATAATCAAATATTTAGGGGTCAATTTTTGAATCCTAGCATAAGAGACTTGAAAGAAATTAATGTTCTATTTTGTTGTGTCATAAGAATTATTTGGGGATAATGTTTCCATAAAAATTAATACACATGAAAAATGTGGGGACTTAAGAGAGAGCTCAGTGATAGAGCATCTGCCACATATGCATGTCCTTGAGTTCAACCCTAAGTACCAAAACGGAAAAAAAACCACAAAAATGCAAGTTCCTGAGGTTACAGTCCATTTCTCACAAAACAATCAAACTCGGTTCTCCTAATCCATCCAGTTGTATTCTTTATAGACTTTGCACATATCTCAGGACAATCTTTCTCACACACTTTCTGTCTCCCTTTAAAATGATGAGAGACAGGACAGTTTCCTACATACATGTTTTTTAGTTTTCTTTTTAACTTGTATCTTAATTTTCCAAATTAAGAAAACTTGTTATTGATTTGGTCTCAGAAGAATAAAGGATTTTCCACAAAGAATTTTTATTTCTTTTACCTGAAATATTTGCTCTGCCCAACACCAAATATTTGAGGTAGAGAAAAGGCTATAAAGTGCAGCATCTTGAGTTATTGTCTGGAGTCATCACACACTATGTACCTTAGTGTCTTAAATTGTTTTGATCACCAGATGTCCTCATAGCAAAAAGAAGCACTGTCCACAATATAAAAATAGTCTATCACCTATCACTTATATCAAAATTAAGGACATGAAATAGTGTAGTTGTATTATAAGCAGTGTAGAGCAATAAGCATAAAATGCATGTGGTATATGCATGCTTTTTATTTACCCTCAGGTGTATGCTCTTTTTCATGTTAGTTTTCTATTGCTCCTGTTATGAATTACCATAAACTTGGAGACTAAAACAACACATCTGATTATCCTATAGTTTTGTAGGTTGGAAGTTTGACACGGGTCTCATGGGGACAAAATTCAAACTGTTTTCCCTTGTGCAAACTCTGATAGGATCAATTTCCTTACCTTGTTCATACTCCAGACACCTCTTAAGTCCTTTGGCTCATGGGCCTTTCTATATCCAAAGCTAGCAAAGGAGAGTTTGAGACCTTCTGCATCTCATCACTGTTTCCATTGCCCATCTCCTTCTTGGACCTTCCTCTTCTGTCTGTCTGTCTGCCTGTCTGTCTGTCTCTTTCTCTCTTCTCCACCCTCCTTCCCTCTTTCCCTCTGTCTTCTACTCTTAAAGATCCTTGTGATTAAACTGGGCCCATCCAGAGAGCCAAGCCAGTGGTGGCAAACCTATGGCACACATGCTGCAGCCTGTTTGTTATCATTGAAAGCTTAAGGTTCACCACCACTGGCCTAGCTTGTTGCTCTCTAGATTAAGTGATTATCAGCCTTAATTCTACCTGCAAGCTTAATTCCTCCTTGCTGTGTAGCCAAGCAAATTTCCAAATTTTAAAGATTTCAGGTTGAAATTTTCAGAGCTTTCAATGATAATAGTCAGCTGCAGCATACATGCCATCAGTTCATCATCATTGGATTAGGACATGGATAATTTGGGGACCCTTATTCTTCTTACCATATTGTTTAAAATACATTAAAACACTTAATATTTAAGATATTATGCATGGCTTTAGAATTTGTTGAATGAACTTCTAAATAATGGAAGAATACCATATTCTAAAATAGGGAATTTCCAGAATAGTAACTCTTTTCCAAAGCTGACCTTTCAAAGAAGTACATTTCCAATGATAATGGCTTTATGTAGTTTCTTCACTTTGAATCTGGGGTGCTCTGTGGTTTGTATTTTATTAATAGACTGAAGCAGACTACTCCGTGACTTTAAGCCTAGGTCTTGTGCAACCCTGAACTTTTTAGCTAGGTCTATTGAAAAGTTTACACCACCCTGGAGAAGCCAGCTACTATTATCTTAAGACTCCCATATCATGAACTAGTCTATGTCTAATTCTGAGATAGCCATGTGGAGAGGTAGGGGAGGAGAAAGGCAGGTAGTGTGCAATGAACAAGCAGGCAATCAGTACTCAGTTTCCAGCCATACCAGGAGAGGTGGTAGGCAGGTTAGTGGAAAGACAGTAGATATCCAACCCAGCTGTGCTTTCAAATGATTCCAGCACCAATAATCATCTGAGCTCAAATGCATGGGAGACACCCAAATGAGAACTATCTAGCTAAGTCAAATCCACTCACAGAACTATGAATTACTAAGAGTGAGGATAGCTTTTTTTTTTACATAACAGTAAAATATTAAGCAAAATAAACGGTTTCAAGTACAATTACATACCTGATTAAAAGAAAGGTTCCCTATGAAAATCAAAATTTTAATTAACTAGGATCTGACTCAAGAAAGTTAAGTGCTGAGCAGACCCACTTCAACCTGCCAGCCACTGTCATCACAAGAGTGCTTCCCTCAGGCAGCCAGTATGGGCAGACAGAGCCAGCAGATCCACCTCTGCTTTCCAGCTGTCACCCTCAGAAGGCTTGTTTCCTGTGGGCAGCCAGTGGAAACAGGGACATATAGCCAGGTAAACCCCATGCACCCTACCTGTAGGCCACCATTAGAGGCCCTTGCTTCCATCAGACTGCCGTCACCCACTAGGAGAATCAGTCAAACACGCCACTGTGTGCCTGCCACCATGGTGAGAGTCCCAATGTAATCACGCAGGCTGAGAGAAGCATCCCCCCCGCCACACACCCCTGGCCATCAGGAAAGTCCCAGTGTAGCTGCACAGGTCTGAAGAAGTCCACCCTACACCCTTTTACCTCCCAGAAAACCTGGGGTCAGAGAAACACAAGTGCCTGTCCCATTTCCCTACACCACAGAGGAGCAGCCACTGTGGGAAGTGCCTGGGATTTCCATAACCAGCTTGTTGGGAGAAACCCAGGAGAATGTCAAGACAAAGGAGCAAAAGACAATCTCAGACCTCTAGCCCATAGAAAACAAGTCGGGAGATACAGTCATGGAAGAAAATGGAAGTCACACCCCTGAAATCCCCGAGAGGATAGCAACTGAAGTAAAGAAACAATTTCATAAGACTTTAAAAGTAATCATATCAGATATAATGTCTCAAGTAAAAGAAGAAATCACAAACATAAGGAGTGAATGGCTCAGTATATCTAAAAAAGACTTAGATTTAAAAAAAAAATAAAAGAGGAGCATAGAAAAATGAAGGAAACCTTGAAATAACAATATAGGAAGAAATTATAATGCATGTAACAGGTTCAAAGAGATATCCAGGAAATTAAAAATTAGATTGAAAGCTGGCAAAACCACTTGAAAGAGATTTAAAATAGACTTTCAGACCTTGAAGACAGGATTGCAGCTAGGAATCATGAAAGGAAAGATCTTTTAAAAATAACAAGGAACCGCCTTCACCCCCAGGAAGTCTCCCAGAAAGCAGCATCTCAGGCTATCTCCTTGGGACCCAAAACTCTCGGACCCGTAGAGTGGCCTGGGCTGTTTGGATCAAAAGTCTGCGCAGACCTGCATCTCGGCGCGACTCTTTGGGACTGGTAAGCACGCCCTTCATCCACAGGGAACTG
>PVJX010017624.1:25662-38216 GCA_004027295.1 Dolichotis patagonum | reverse complement strand
CACTGGCTGTGGGTTATTTTTCTTGTAATTCTAAGGCCCACTGCGAGTTGCAGCTACTGCTGCTTCCCAGCATGCAGGGAGAGGATCACGCTGCTTACCTCTCACCCAGGAGAAACGAAAACCCAAAATTCAAATCACAGTTTTCACTTAGTATGATTTTTACTGAGTATGCCTTTAGGGCCAACACAAAGTCAGAAGATCATAAACCAAAACTTTGTAAGTCAGGGAAAATCTGTATTTCCAGTCTTTGCCTCCCTGTGCTTTTCAGATGACAAATAGCTGACAAGATCTCCAGATTTCTTTATCTGGACCGACCACATAAATCTGACATGACTACCTCTAAGACATCCACTGAACTTCAGAATCCACTCTGGGAAGGGAGTTTAAAAGAAGCAGAGTACATGACTGGCCTTTGTAGGTGTCCCGTTCTCTGCAGTGAAACCATAATCTTCTTTTATCTGTACAGCTTTTGCTGTCTCTGCGGTAAGCAAGAATCTTCTTTTTTTCACTCATGGCTTTATAAGCTTTTTCTTTACCCCTTAATAATGCTGTATTCTTGCTTCATGATGGATTATATAGAGAATTACAAATTTAACAGCCTCTTAAAGGAATTAAAATTTTACTGTTAAGTATCATCCCCACCAAAGAGAGAGGCTTTGGAAATTGTCATTAGAATTAGCATCTGTTATGACAAAACTATGTGGGCTGTAATTATCATTTAGCAGGTAAAACCTAGATGATAAAGTCATATGGCAAATAATTAAGGCTGGAAAAAGACAGTATGTCTAGATTACCATGTTATTTTTTAACGTTGTTTTATTTAACCAATAAAACACATTGAAATAATAGTTGGCAGATCTGGCTGTAAAACTGGAGCAGTGCTGCTCAAGGCAGCTCTAAAACAAAAGCAAGCCTATTTTTACTTTCCTTATATCCAAACACATTTTTATAAGAAGCCAAAAAATCTAATCTTACCAGGATATTTGCATAGAGTGGTATTTGAAGTAAACTAACATTTGCTTTATAAAGGGGTGAAGGTTTTCTGCTAAAGCTGAACCACGCTCTGGGTGAGTCTGCAGGATTCCTGATGACAATTGTTGAGCCTTCGTTCAAGGAAACACTTTCTATTGTAGTCACACACATCAGATATTTTGAATTTATTATTAATTTAGATATTTTGAATTTATTATTAATGAATGTAGATGTAATGAATTTATTATTAATGTATGTAGATGAATCAGTTAACTAAAGAAGCATGTGGACACATTCTTTTAACCTATTTCATTTTTGAGACAAGTTGTTACTATGTAACACAAGCTGGCTTTGAATTTGCCATCCTCCTGCCTCAGCTTCTCCAATGCTGGGATTGCAGATGGGTGGCACAATGTCTGGGTCTATAGTCCCAGTTTATTAAATCACATAATTATCATTTATTTGATTCTCCATTGTGAACCAAGTGCTACACAGCATACAATAAACAAAACTTTACTTTGAGACACACATATCTTTAGTTGTAAACCAGTATATTGGGTGCCATTGTATAGCTTTGAAAAATGACATTAGCAGGATGACGGTAATACTGAAGTACTTCCTACAAATGGGGTATGATATTTATAGAATGTGAAATAAATTCCCTTGTAGAATTACTTATTTTTTCAATTTAGCGAAGCATTTAGAAGACATATGGTGACAATACTTTAAAAGCAGTGGGCCTTGCAAATAAAATTACGACAATACTGTCTTCTGGGAGCTGATACACATACGTGAAAAACAGTGCAGTACAATCTACCAACATATTGCTAAAATAAACAGTGAAGGAGAAGTGTGGGCAGATTAGTCAGGAGTTAGTCAGAAAACAGGTCTTGAATTAGAAGGTTGTTATTTAAAAACGATGAGAAAATGTACTCGCAGGACCTAATTCCTCTCCTGATAGTATTCCTCAAACCATTTTGACACTGTTACCACGAACTCTTAAAATCTTACTGGAAAAGATCAATTTTTAAGGCATAATTTTACAGTACTCTTTTTCTCTAGTTTCAAAGCTATACTACTTTCATGTCAAAATCTAAAAAGATACAAATTTATGAGTTACAAGCCAATTTCATTTGTAAATATGGGACACTTTTTGATAAAATATTTTCAAATAAAATTCAAGTGTCTTAAAACTTCTACCATAAATTTTGCTTTAGATATATGAGGAGCTTTTACCATTAAAATTGTCAATAATAATTTTTGTTAACAAGTTATAAGTAAGATAATATGAAATCATTGAAACATTTTATCAAAAGAACCACTGATAACATTTCACAAATATTTCTTATTTAGATAATTGAACTCTTATGTAAAGTGGAAAAAAAGATTTTCTTAAACACACTTAAAACTTAATATGATATAATTAAAACCTCAACTAAAAATGAAAGAAGCAAGATCTCACAGAAAGGGGTCTCATTGTGGACAGTCAACCCTAGGAGAAGTAGATAAGGAAGGCATTTTCCATTTCTGTTCTTCTGCTCAGGTCTGGGTAACAGGGACGGTTCAGAGGCCCCAGAAAGAGAGACCTTGATAAGACAGAGCGCAGAGTAAGAAATGGGCAATTGTGAACAGGTGGTCACCAACTGAATATACGTTTTTAATATATTTTGAGAACAACAAAATATTTATTTGTCAATAAAAACCTTTAATAAAAGCATGAGACTTATAAAATAAAATATAAAATTGACAATTGAGAAATAAAAGAAAGCCAGAATGTGTATTATATTTCTATATAGCCATAATGCCATAAAATGTATATTCTTATCATACTGACACATATATTTAAGGCAACCACAGTCCCCCAATTTTTGCAGATGATATATTGATTCTAAACTTTATGTGGAAAAATAAATGTGGATGCATATTTAAAAATACTCAAAAGCTGTGGGTGGAGATTTTCTCTAAAATATTAAAATATCTGCAGTCAAAACAGTACATTGTGCACAGCTAGCATCATATTTTATGACTATTTGAAGACTAAAATCTGCTTTATGATCAGAAATAAAAGCATAATCATTCTTTTAAGTCAATTAAGCATTATATTAAGTGTTCTAGCTAGTGCAGTTAAGGAAGAAGAAGCAGTGAAAAGCATTCATACACGTAAGAAAAAACTGTTTTGAAGATTACATGGCCGCGTGCAGTATGTAGCAGACACTAGGAAACACACACGCACACTGTTGGAGCTGATAAATGCACTCCACAAGACCTCGGAATGACGGATCACCATTCAAAGATCAATGACATTTCTATGCACTGACAAAAGACAACTGAAAGAATAAAAGTTTCATAGATTGGAATAGCACTCTGCAAATTGATGTGCAGGATTAACGGAATATAATTAAAATCTCAGCTGCATCATTTCAGGAAAATGCAAGTTGATTCTAGCATTAATATGGAAATTGCAGTCTCAGAACAACTGAATAATCTTTAAAAGAAGAATAGTCTGGAGAATTTACACTTTCTAACTTTCAAACAATGCAAAGCTACAATAATCAATTCTGTGTGGTTCTAGCATATAGACAGGGTTTGGATGAATACACTAAAATTGAATGTTAAAATAACCCATAAGATTTTGGAGAATTGATTTTCAAAAAGGGTCCTAAGACAATTTATTGGAGAAAGTACAGTGTTTCCTAGAAATTCTGCTCAGACAGCTAGTTTTACACATCCAACAGGAAGGAGCTGGGTCCTTTTTGTTATGTTTGAAATTAATTTAAAATGGATCCAAGTCCCTAAATTAAGAGCTAATGTTAAATTTGCTATAGTCTGATTGTCCCTACCAAAATTCATGTTGTAATTTAATATCCATTACACAGTATCAAGAGGTGAGACCATGTGGAAATAAAGGAGATTGGTTTATTAGGCTCTGCCTTCATATGTGGGTAGATTCACTTGGGGATTAATGGGCTAATGGGGTTCCATGGGAGTGGCTTTGCTATCAAAGTGAACTCTCTCTGGCAAGTTTACTTGGTCTTTTCATGGGATGCCTTGCACTGTCTTGGGACTCTGCAGAAAGTCTCTACTGATAAGAAGGCGCTAGGTATGACTACTTATTGAACTTATCAGTTTTCACTGGGAGCCAAATATAATTTTATTCTTTAGGAATTATTCAATGTGTAGTACTTAGTTACAGCAACAGACACTAGACAAGCTCTTAAAATTTAGGTACAAATCATATATCTGATTAAGATTTAATATCGAGAATAAAGAACTTGTAACAATCAACAAAATGACAAACAACTCGCTTTAAAAAGTAGGTTAAAAAACCTTTACTATATATTTTTCTGAAGAAGATATACATATTTAACACATAAAAAAGATGTTCAACATTATTTGATGTTAAAAATGCAAACCACAATACATATTGATTTTTTTACATATGCTTAGGATAGATATTATAAAAATATGGCAAATGATAAATATTGATAAGGATATGGAGAAATAGAACCCTTATAGGTTACTGTTGAGAATGTAAATAAAATGTTACTGCTTTATAAAATAATTTGCAGTTCCTCAAAAGGGATAAAATGTAGTATATAATCTGTGCTATAGAATATTATTCAACCGAGAAAGACAAGATGGCGGACTCGTAGGTAGCAGGAGAGAGACCCTCTCTGAGAGAAACAGCTCAAATGCCAGAATAAAACACCCTGGAGAGACCCAAACAGAGAGAGATGGACTCTCACAACCCACGAAGAAACTAAAGTGCAAAAAAAACCGCTCGGGGCTACTATTAGTGAAGATAAGATCAGCGAGCACAGCACCCTCCTTGAGCTGCCTGAATTCCTGCCTGACCTGAACAAGCGATCCACACCGAATCGACTGGCTTGAGCCGCCGGAGCGCAGAGCTGCCCTGCGTGCAGCTCGCTGGGACCAGCTCTGCACAAGACCCACCCAGAGGCACCATGAATTCCCACCGCAGCCATGCTGAAGTCGGAGGTCAGGGAGTCCTGGAGTTCTCGGGGACGCGGTGAGTGATGGGAATAAGACCCTCCCATGGGAAAGGGGAAGCCGACTAGATGACATGTTGGATTTGGGCAGGACAGCCTTAACTCCATAAGGAAGTGGCTTCAGCTGGTTGCTCCCCTCGCCGAGCAGATTGGTGGAATCTGCTTGGACTAGGCCATGCCCCTGGTGGGGACCCAGTTACTTCCCTGAGATCAGTGCACACTGACACAGTGAAGGCCTGAAAGGTTGACTGGCCCAGAAGGGAGGAGCTAGTGCACACTGCCCGTGGGTGAACTCTAATCTCTGATAACCTATTGAAGAGGGCTAAAGCTCCTAACCTGTGCCCTCTAGAGGGGCCTTAAACAACAAGAAAAGGGTCTGGGAATTACACTGTACACTTGTATGGAAGGAACCAAAAACATGACAAAAGGGAGAAATAAGAAAACACTCCCAGGCCCCAACCCTGACAACATTGATCCAGGAGAGGTAAATACAAAAGAGATTGAGGGCAGCAAAAATGCAACATCAAACACAGCGTTAGCGGACATAAAGAGATATCTTCAGGACCTCGTAAGCAGGACCAAAACTGAAATATTAATTCAAATTAAACAAGAGATAAGTAGATTAATAAAAGAAGGGCTGGGGACCTCTCAAGAAGACAGAGACAGAAGAATGGAGGAACACAAATGGAGAGAAAAATTTGATGAAGAATTCAGGAAAAACTTAGAATTCATGAAACAGATTCAAAGAGATTATCAGGAAACTAAAGACTCCATAGAAAGCTGGCAAAACTGCTTGAAAGAAACCAAAGATAGACTATCAAAAATTGAACACAGGCTTGCAATGTGGGATCATGAAAGGGAAAATCTCTTAAAAATAACAAGGGAGCAGGCAGTAAAGATACAAACACTGGAAGATGACAAGAGGATCTACAACTTAAGAATAAAGTATGTGAATGAAGAAGCAGGAATCAAATCAGAGGAATTACAAAGGCTATTCACAGAAATTATTAAGGAAAATTTCCCAAGCATAGAAAAAAGAAATGATATGCAGAGGTATGAAGCATGCAGAACTCCAGCCACCTACAACCCAAACAGAGCTACACCCAGACACATAATAATCAAGATCCCAGAATATAAGAACAGAATATTAAAAGCCATCAGAGAAAAGAAACAGATCACCTATAAAGGAAAACCCATCAAAATCATGGCAGACTTCTCAACACAGACCATCAGGTAAAGTAATTCAAGCACTGAAGGAGAACAATCTCCAGCCCAGATTGATGCATCCTGCAAAACTCTCTCTAGAAATTAATGGAGAAACAAGATGCTTCCATGACAAAGAGGAACTAGGAGAATTTCTGACCACCAGTCCAACCCTACAAAAAATACTGAAGGACATTCTAAGGAGAGAGAACAAGAATATGAGAATTTCAGGAACAGTGGCAGAGAGGCCTTAGTGAATGGGGCAGATAGTGGAGTGGAAGAGAAAAATAGACTATCAATGGCAGAAAAATAGAATAGCAGAAATGAGACAGAGAAGATTGGCAATAATCTCTAGTATAGAGGGCCTCAAAATACTAACAGAGAAAAGCACAGGCAGAGTAGATCAGGAGATAGGGTCCATGGAGCTGCTCTATATAGGGTGGCAGTGGGACCCAAAATAAGCAGTGCACCCCATGAGAGTGAAAGGGGAGGAATTGTCTAAAAAAGGGAGGCAGAGGATATTGTTAATGGGGTAACAAGATTCAAAATTTACATTATTCTCACCACTCTGCTTGGATGGATTACTTGCTGTTCCAGTTTGTCTACTTACGCTAGACTTGAGGACATGGTCAGCTATCCCAAAAATAAGAGGACATATTATGGTAATCATCCCTAATTTTCCTATCAACTTCATCTGAAGCGCTTTATAATTTATACTGTCTTATTATGACTGATCTTATTTGAATCTGGTATGTTAGATTGCTACTTTGTATTGACTGATTTTATATAAATCTGTTGTGATGGATAGCATCAAGTCTAAGAGTATAGGCAACTACACTGAAGATGACAAGATTCACTAAGATACCCACTCTGGTTTGATTATTACTTGCTTTTGAAGTCTTATAATATCTCCAATGCTTTGTTTTTATTAATGTTGTTATACACTGCTGAGACACCATGGTAACCATTGTAGATCACCTTGTATTGTGGTTTTAAGTGACTTTTCTGCCTCATGCTTTTCTAGGAATTGTTTTGTTTTATCTTGCTTTGTTTTGTTTTTCCTGCTAATACAGAAATGATAGATACAAGTAGAGACTCATGCATGTATAGAGCTTATAAACAGTTTACGAGAACCAACTATATAACACATGTTGAAATGAACAACTACTTTGAAAAAAAAAGAAACACTACAATACCCAGTGCTGATTCCATAATGTCATGATGTGAAGTCCAGCAAAACTATCACTTTTTGTTCAAAGTGATCTTAGCTTTCTTTGCCTTGTTTAAGTTCAACATAGATTAAGGTATGGACAGCTGTTTTGAGGAGAGTGAGAGACACTATGGTAGCCATTCTAGGCTTCCCTAATGTCTGGTCTTGAAGACCTGTAATGCCCTCCTCGTCCTGCTCAGATCAATTCCATACTGGGTTGTTCCATGTGAATTCCCTATATGTGACAATATGGACAACCATTTGGAAGAAAGCAAGAGTCAATATGATAGAGAGTGAATATCTCCGACTGTCTAGTTTTGAAATTTTTGTCTCTTACATTGCTTTCTTGTGATCCACTTTGCTCTGTTTTATTGTGTTTAATTTTGCCCTTTTGATATGATTGCATGTATATTTGAGTGGGTAAGATGGATGACCATGTTGCTGTTTTTGTCAGATCGTGGAGCAGAGCTGTTAACAGTCTCACTGTTTGAATGTCTACTTTATATGTTTTGACTTTGTAATTTGAACAACTATTTCCAAGAAGTCAGTATGTAATTTGTCAAGTAATAATTTCTTAGGGGTTTTTTTGGTGCTGTTTTTTTCCTTTTTTCCTTGGAATGCTGTATTGTCGCTGCCCTTTATTCTGTTTTGTTTTTTTCTCTTTAAATAAAATTATTTAAAAAATTTTTGAAAAAAAATATTATTCAACAATTAAAAAACAACCAAGTACTGGCACATGTGACTATATGGATGGACTTGGAAGGCATTTTTGTAAATGGAAGAAGCCAAATGAAAAAGCCTTGTACAGTGTGGCTGACTCCATACGCAATGTTCCTAACAGGCAAATTTGGAGACTGAAGTATGTTTTCAGTTGTCAGTGACTGGAATCAAAGGACAGGGGAGTGATCGCTAGTGGATAAAGTGTTCCTTTTTGGAATTATAGATATATTCTGAAATTAGGTAGCTCGTGACAATTTATACAACTTTATGAATTTACCAAAAACTCCCGACTTGCACATAAAATGACAGTTGTATACTATGTGCAATATATCTCAATTAGAGGAAAAAAAAACAATGCTGAAGAAGGTAGAATACCTTCTATTGTATGATACCAATAAAACAATACAGAAATGTATCAATCCAGAAAAAGACACAAATATATATGGGAACATAATAATTAAAGACTACATTACACATCAATGGAAGAAGTATATTCTTTTAATGATGCATGTTCAAAAAATGACCTTTTTATGTGGAAGAAGATGAAATTTCAATTCTACTTTTATAATATAAATAAATCCCTATCGGGTCACAATATAACAGGTAAAATTATGATGTATTAGAATACAATTTAGCAAAATATTGGTGTAGCCAGAGTGCAAGGGTGACCATCTCAATTGAAAAAGTTTAAAGCCATGGAGGAAATTGTGATCTCTTAATCCAGCATCTAAAATTGCTGATAGGAGGAGCTAAAGGTGGTGGGCCAGTAAGCAGCAGGATACGGAGCCTCTCTGAAAGAGACAGCTCAGATGCCCGAATAAAACATCCTGGAGAGGTCTGGACAGAGGGAGATGGATTCTCTTGACACAGGAAGAAACTGAAGGGAAAAGAGCTGGTCAAACATGCAGTCCTGGGGCTACCATTAGAGAAGCTAGCATTAGCAGTCACAGTACTCTTGCTGAGCCATCTGAATTCGTGCAGATGTGACTGGCCTGAGATGCCCGGTGCAAGGAGCTGAGCCACCCCTCAACTCACCTGGAGTTGCCATGAAATCACACTGCAGCCACGCTGAAGTCGGAGGTCAGGGAGCCCAATGGAGAACAGAGCAAGAGATGGACTGGCATTAACCCACAGTGAATGCTGGGAATAAGATCCTCCCAGCATTTCCCAGCATGGGAAAGGGGTGACCAACTGTATGTCATGTTGGAGTCAGGCAGGACAGGCCAGAACTAGGAATGGCAGTGACTTCAGTTGGTTGCTCCCCTCCCACAGCAGACTGGTGGGATCTGCTTGGCCTGGGTCACACCCCTTACAGGGACCCAATAAGTCATCCCAAACTGATTCCCTATCCCAGCATACACTGATGCGGTGAAGGCCCATGAAAGTTGGCTGGCCTAGAGGGGAAGGGCCAGCATATGCTGGCCCTGCCTGTACCTCAGTGACCAACAGCAAACTGGAGAGGGAAGAAACCCCTAGCCTGCGTGCTCCAGAAGAACCATAACCAACAAGAAAAGGGGCTGGTAATTGTGTGGAAGAAACCAAAATTATGACAGGAGAAAGAAATAAGAAAAAGCCCCCAGCCTCCAACACTGAGAATATTGATCCAGGAGAGGTAAATACAAAAGAGATTGAGGGCAGCAAACACGCAATATCCTACACAGCATCAGTGGACATAAAGAGATATCTTCGGGACCTCATACATGAGCTCAAAACTGAAATATTAATTCAAGTAAAGCAAGATATAAGTAGATTAATAAATAAATGCTAAGCACCTCTCAAGAAGACACAGACGGAAGAATGGGGGAACACAAAAAAAGAGAGAACCATTCGATGAAGAATGGTTCTAGAATACATGAAGCAGATTCAAAGAGATTACCAGGAAATAAACAACTCCATTGAAAGCTGGCAAAACTGCTTGAAAGAAACTAAGGACAGACTATCAAAATTGAAGACAGGTTTGTAATGTGTGATTATGAAAGAAAAGATCTCTTAAAAATAACAAGGAAACAGGCAGTAACAATATAAAAGCTAGAAGATGACAAGAGGATCTATAACCTAAGCATAAAAAATGTGAATGAAGAAGCAGGAGTCAAAACAAAAGAATCACAAAGGCTATTCACAGAAATAATTAAGGAAAACTTCCTAAACATAACAAAAGGAAATGATATTCAGATGTATGAGACATACAGAACTCAAGCCACCTACAAACAAAACAGAGCTACACCCAGACACATAATAATCAAATCCCAGAAACTCAATATACAGAATATTAAAAGCCATCAGAGAAAAGAAACAGATCACCTATAAAAGAAAACCCATCAAAATCATGGCAGACTTCTCGACACAGACCATCAAATCAAGAGGAGCTTGGAGCAAAGTATTCCAAGCCCTGAAAGAAAATAACCTGCAAGCCAGATTGATGTACCATGCAAAACTGTCTCTAGAAATTAATGGAGAAACAAGATGCTTCCATGACAAAGAGGAACTGGGAAAATTCGTGACCACCAATCCAATCCCACAAAAATATTGAAAGACATTCTAGAGAGAGAAAAAAAATACCAGGATTTCAGGAACAGTGGCAGAGAAGCCTCAGTGAATGGGGCAGACAGTGGAATGAAAGAGAAAAATAGACAACCAATGGCAGAAAAATAGCATAGCAGAAATGAGGCAGAGAAGGTTGGCTATAATCTCTAACATAGATGGCCTAAGTTACTAACAAAAAGAACTATGCTACTAACAAAAAGAAACACAAGCAGAGTAGATCAAACAGTAGGGTCCACCAAGATGCTCTGTATAGGAAATATAATTAAGTGTAAAAGGGTTTATGGGCCAAAAATGAAATATGAGAAAACAATGCTCTATATGACAGGGAACCAGACAGAAATAAGGGCAACTCAACCAGCATCTGTAGATAGGTTTGAAAGACAGGATACTTATATGCAGTAGAGAACTACTCAGCTATAATGAAGGAAATCCTTAAAGTTTTTGTAGGTAAAATAATACAACTCGAGATCAAGTCCAGGAGTGTGAAGGTTCAGAACCACTAAGGTAAATAGCAGGTTGCCCCCCCAGTCTAAAAACTGAGGGGTTTGGTGAGGCCCAAAATGCACAGCACCCTGTGGGAGTGAAAGGGGAGGAATAGTCTAAAAAAAGAAGGCAGAGGATATTGTTAATAGTGTATCAGGATCTAAAACCCACATTTCTCACACTGCTCTGTTTAGATGGATAATATTCTGTTCCAGTTTGTCTACTTTTACTAGATTAGAGGGCACAGACAGCTATCCCAAAAATAGCAGGATATATAGTACGGTAATCATCCTTATTTCCTACTAACTTAATCTGAAGTCCTGTATAACTTACACTGTTTTATCATGACTGACCTAAATTGAATCTGATTTTTAGATTGCTGTTTTGTATTGACAGATTATATTCAAATCTGTTATGATTGATAGTATCAAGTCTGAGAGAATAGGCAACTACACTGAAGATGACAAGATTCACTAGGATACCCACGCTGGTTTGATTATTACCTGCTTTTGAAGTTTTATAATGTCTACAATGTTTTGTTTTTATTAATATTGTCATGTACTGTTATATTCAATTATACTATGTCAGATGATATGGACAATTCTATTGAAGATAACAAGAGACAACACAGTAACCATTGTATATCACCTTGTACTGTGGTTTTATGTCCTGACCCGCGGGTAAGTCAACAAAGACCCTAGAGGGGGAGTAGGGATGAGATAGGACAAGAGACACGAGAAATGGAGACAAGACAGGATTCTGATCAAGTCTCTCTTATTTAGGGATAGCTCAGCATAGATATAGGGAGCGGGGAAATGAGGAAGTCAAGTCATTTGACATAGTCAGGTAGCTAAGCAGCCATGGGTGGTACTAGCCCTTTTGTGGGAGTATCTAGGCAACAGTTGGGTGGGCTCAACTTTCTGGCGGGAGTAACTATGGGCAACGGTGGGAGGAAGTGGGGAAACAAAAACTTATCTTTACGAAAGTAGGAGTTTGACTAATACTCATAAGATGGCGGTTATCGCAAAATGGATCCTTAGGACAATGGAGGATAGTTACAGGTCCTCAGCAATTTTATATGACTTTTTCTTCTCATGCTTTTCTAGGAATTTGTTTTGTTTTGTCTTTCTATTTTTGTTTTTCCCTCTAACACAGAAAGGATACAAATTCATGTAGAGACTCATGCATGCATAGAACCTATGAACAGTTTATGAGAACTGATTATATAACGCATGATGAAACGAACAACTACTTTGAAGAAAAAGAGACACTACAGTATTCAGTGCTGATTCCATAGCATCATGATATGAAATCCAGGAAAACTATCATTCTTTGGTCAGTGATTTTAACCTGTTTTGTTTTGTTTAAGCTTAACATACATGAAGGTGTGGACAGCTGTTTTGAAGAGAATG
>PVJX010017624.1:0-25562 GCA_004027295.1 Dolichotis patagonum | reverse complement strand
CAGATCAGTTCCATACTATGTTGTTTCGTGTGAATTCTCTGTATGTGACAATATGGACAACTATTTGGAAGAAAACAAGAGTCAATATGATAGAGAGTGAATATCTCCAATTGTCTAGCTTTGAAATTTATGTCTCTTACATTGCTTTCTTGTGTTCTGTTTTGTTCTGTTTTGTTGTGTTTAATTTTACTCTCTTTAAAATAAAATTTAAATAGGGAAGTGAAAAAAATAAATAAAATTGCTGATAATATAATCTATAATATCAAGAGTGTAGGGAAAGTCAGAAATGGTAGGTAGGGTTAAGTTGGCAATCTAGGACCTTTGAAGAAGCAGAAATGGAACAGCCTCTGTACCTCAGCAAGTAGCCAAGCTGACAGTCTGAGGTTGTGACACTTGCCTCTGTGCAGCCAACACTGTCCCTCCTGGTTTGGGTTGCCATGCCTACCCAAATCTCCCTATTAGCCCACAAGACCAAAGGCCTAGCAATAAGCCCAGTATTCAGTCAATCAAGCGCTTACTCCCCGGGAGGTGGAGACGGCCCCTACCTGATAAAACAGGACTGCAGCCCCAGAGTGAGCAGTGTCTCAGCTCTGGCTGTGCCTCTCCTCTGGGGGAGCTCTTTACAGCTTCCTCTTGCTCTGCCTAGAAACACAGTACCTTCACTCTGCACAGGTCTGCTGTTTTCCCTCCTCTTCCTCTGTTTATGACAGACAGGCAGACAAGCCCTGTGTGTGAGCCCCTAGACCCCAGACTCAGCAGATGTTTCAAAGAAAAAACAGAGAGTGAGTATCTGCAGCTGGCGTACCAAAGCACTGGTACTTTTAACGGAAAATGGGTGAAAAATAAACAGAAAAAGATACAAAAAGGAGGCGTTCAATAAAACAGAAGCTTCAGTGACTGATAGAGATAAAAGTTAGAAACATATAATTTTGTAGGCTAGAAAAAAGGAAAAAATATTAGTGTAAGGCACACTTCAGTAGTCACACATCATTTTTTAAAACATTTGTCTGTTATGCTTCGTATCTAAATGTACCTTCGCAGTTGCCCTTTTGTGAGGTCTTCCCAGCTTCCAGCAGCCCTCCTAGGGAAATTTTGCCTCATATTGATGGAAACTTCACTTCCTGTTTCTGTCCAAATGATGTTGTTTTTAATAATGTGTTTATTTTCTTCCTTATTGGAGTTTAGAGAACTGGCTTCTGTATCACTCTGTGCAGGCTGTCATAGTTAATTATTATAGGCTGGGTAGCTTAAGCATCAGAAATTAATCTCCTCACATTTCCGGAGACTAAAAGTCTAAGATCAAAGTTCTGGGCACTGAAGTTTCTGCTAAGGGCTCTCTGTCTGGATTTCAGATGACCAACTTTCTGTATATGTGACGAGAGAAAGTTCTCATGTATCCTTCTCATAAGGACAGTAAACCTATTGAATAGGGACCTCAATGAACTTTGATCACCTCCTTGAAAGACTCATCTCTAAACCCAGCCACACTGGGATTTATGCTTTTAAGGCTTTTAAGGAGATGGACTCATTCAGTTTCCACCAAGTCTTCTAGTTTCTAGTTCTGATGCAAATCTCCATCTTTGCTGCTGCAGTGACTCTATGGTCCCTGTGTATATGCAGAAAAACAAGAAAAAGGAAATCAGGCACAAATGTCTCTGAAATACTATACCACTGTATTTGGAATCACAAACACATGAAATTATCTAGAATATTCATCAATAGGAGGTTAATACAGTAGTATAAACCCATAGAGATTAGTATGAAGGTGTTAAAATAATTAAGCAGATTCATATATATATTGATTGGGAAGGAAAGTCACAATATATGTGACAGTTAAATTACATCAGAGTATCTATAGGTACACAGCTGTTCCAGAAAAAAGGAAGTATGGAAGTGAGATACAGGTTGCTACTGGTGAAGTAGTGTACCTAATACATGATGTACTCTCTGAATTTCTATCTATCTATCTATCTATCTATCATCTATCTATCTATCTGTCACATATTTGTAGTACAAAACAGTTATATTTATTGTGGGGAGCTGGTACACATACATGACATTTCTTAATTCTTATTTTTAAAGCCCTCTCCCTTCCTCCTGCATGTCTTTAAACATAGATCTACCTTTTGAACTCTTCCAATGAGCAAATTTTATGCTTGAGATTCAAATGATTGAATTAAAAATATGGCACACTGTTTTTCTCTATTCAAGACTCCTATCTTTTTCCTCCTGTGACTTGAGCTTTATTCTGTAACATAGAACTTCACAGAAAGCTAGTTTTCATGTGGACATGCTTCAGTCTTTCATTCATCACTTCTGAACTAAGATCCCCAAGAATGTCAATCCAATCTATGCTGACTTAGGTGAAATTTAAAATGTCACTTTCGAGACTGATAGTCTGAGAAAACCATCATACTGTTTGTAAAGTTCATGTCCCAATTTTTAGAGCAAAATTTGATAGATTTTGATTCTAGAAATGGAAGAAAATTAAGTCATCTCTAGTTTTGATATGATTCCTGTCCAAAGACAAAAGTCAAAGGATAAAACACTGGGATAATGATATGGAAAACCATAGAAATTCATCATCAACATTCCAAATAGAAACTTCATTTCATAGGCCCATTTTCCCTCTTCGCACCTTGTTGGGTTTAAAGAGGAAAGTAATGAATTTATGTCTTCAAAAATAGAGAACACAATCAACTTCCCAAACATTTTCCCATATATAATAGATATCAAAAAAGTAGTCACCCTCAAAGACTGCTTGTCAAATGAAAGTAAAGATTTATTCTCATTAGATATGAAAATATCTGCTTCCTTGTGGCAAGGTTTTGGCATACCGGTCTAGTCATATTTCCAGGTGACAGCCCTTTCACTGGAGAAGGCTCCATCTGCGTGAAATCCTACCCTAGAAGAGTAGGATCTGCACTACTGCCCATTCCAGGCAATACCTGCTAACCCCAGCTTCGGTATTAATAACCTCCTCTCTCTGGGTGGTCCTGCTTTCATGCAATTCAGTTTTAAAATGCTGATTTTTCCCATCTCTGCATTCCTTTGGAGACCCAGAAAATTAATTTCTCTTTCTTGTTCTCTCTCTCTCTCTCTCTCTCTCTCACTCCCCCCCCGTTCCTCCATCCCTGCTACTCTTCCTCCTTTCCTCCTCCTCTTCTGCCATGAACCAAAAGCATCACTCCCTATTGCACTTTAAGTGGAATAACCATTACCCACCCGTGGCTGTGTTACATTTATGGCTTTGCATGGCTGATGGCTGTAGAACTGGGTCGAGCAGAACATCTTTTCACTATGGAAGACGCCTATTGGTCAACTGTCTCAGAGGACCTCTCCACTGTGGCTCCTACTGCATGGGGGTACCGACCATATCCAACATTTTCACAGCTGTGTCCTTAGGGCCTAGTTCAGTATTTTATAAATTCCACATCCTGGAGCCAGGGATTTAGCTTAAAATTTTACAGATTTAAAATTTTTGCCATGCTAGTGACTCTGATGCATGAAATCTCTTGGTGTTTTTAACCTTCACTGTAATAACTGCTTCAAGGTTGTAGGATTACAGTGATTTAAATTTATAATCAGTGTAGTCTCCTAAGGAAATCTTATCTATATCTACACAGTGCACTATTCTATATGCTAACTGCAAAGCAGCTTCAGTGTTACTCACTGTGCTAAGGACTCACTGAATAAATAACCCTGTAGTTACCTTATGCCACTTTTTTATTCACTCTTGTGACATTTTGTTTTGTTTTCTCAAATTTCAGAGTGTTTTGACTTCAGAACATTTGGTTTATATTAGTTCAATTTCTTTGCAAATTTTAAGTTTGCATTATTTACTCTGTCTTTTAGGTTGCCACAGAAAGAGTCAAAGAACTGAAACTGTTGACAATGGACACTTTTTCAGTCACTGGAAGAAACTTCTAGCTCTTAATTAATGAAGAACACTTGGGGAAATGGATCAAAAGAAAGATTCAGACAAAGAGCATTAAAGAGGCAGTTAACAAATCATGTCTCAAATCTAATTCATGAGAAATTATTTCCATTTACAATGAGAAGGTCAACACACAGGGAAACTGTTTATTATATACTCTTAAATAATCCACATAGCCTGAATTTTCTTTTATCATCTTTTTTCTCCTTTCCTATCCTTTCCTTTCCTTTCCTTTCCTTTCCTTTCCTTTCCTTTCCTTTCCTTTCCTTTCCTTTCCTCTTTCTTTCTTTCTTTCCTTTTTCTTTTCTTTCTTTATTTTTTTTTTTGAGACAGCCCAAACTACCACTCCGTAGTTCAGGTTGACCTTGAGTTCACTACGTAACCCAGGCTGGCTTCCAACTTATGGCAATCCTCCTGATTCAGCCTCTCAAGTGCTGGGATTATAGGCATACACCACCATGCCAGGCCTGAATCTTCATTTTTATACACTATAAAAGAGAGTAAACTTTATCTAATTATTTAGTGCCACCCATTCTAAACACAAAATGAAACTGCAGTTTTAGAACCATTTCAAGTTATTTAAAATTTTCCAAAAAAAATTAAATAAATAAAATTTTCCATTTCCTTCACCCATATAATATAAATGTAGAAAACAGTTCAGTATACCTTGAGGGAAAGAAAAACATGAATATCAAATAACGCTCTGCAGAAAGATGTTGGAGACAGAGTCTTTGATGTAGCTTGTATGTTCCAGCTTGTAACAAGCCATCAGGAAGTCAATGAAACTTTATCTATTCTTCTCTTGAGTAGCGTGCACAAAAATATTTTATAGAGATTTTCTCCCTCTTTCTGTGTGATATCTTCTGAGTTGCTCTGATTGAGAATTTTTTTACCTAACAGAGGCCTATCAGGCTTGTGGTATTACTTCTAAATCTCTGGCCTTTGAAGGTTATTTTCTGTAATATATTTTATAAGAAATGATTAGATTTCAGTTATCTTTGATTGTATAGCTAGTTATCTACCAAAGTATGAAGAAATTCCATCAGCTTCCATTTAGTGACTTAAGGATGTACTCAGGGTACCGTACCCTAAGGATACAGCTGTGAAAATGTTAGACCTGGCAGGTGTCCCCAGGCAGCCAGAGACACAATAGAAACATCTTCCAAGGCAGTTGTCTTATAGAAATCTGCCATGGTAGAAAGATTCTCTCCAGTTCTCCTGCCACCAGCCACACTGACCTGTGAGCACTTTAACTCTGTCTAATGTAATGAAGATGTGAGTTTTTAATTTAATTTAATTTTCATGTAACATACCCACAGGTGACTAGAAGTTACCACAGTATGTAGCGCAACATTAAAATTTTTGATTGGGCCACCAAAGGGATGCAGAGATAGAAATACCACAATAAAAGTTAGACATTCAGTCCTGTAATACCTTCATTCTTGTAAATGGTTTTATACTATTTTGTTATGTTTGATACTATTGTGTGTGAAGATGTGCTCAACTGCTTCAAAGAAAGAGACATTATGGTAGCTACTGTTAATAGCCAGTTGTCTTGTGAAGTGCTGTGTTGTTTACATTGTTCTGTCCTGATTTGTTCTGTGCTCTTTTGTTTTATTCTCTTTAAAATAAAAAAAGTTAGACCTTCAACACCCAAGAGTAGCACAAACTCCAAGAAGTACATTGTGATGATACTTACTTTCCCTTACTGATTTTAAAGTAGAACAGATCACAGAAGCTGAGCAGAATGTGTGTTACTTTTTGTCATTCTCAGAGGTCTTAGGAGAAAATAGTGGGAGGTCAGAGCTATAAACTCAGGCAGGATTTGAAAGACAAGATCCAGAACACAACTGAACCGTAGAGAAATGAGTTCAGCATTTCACACTGCTTTCTCCTTGAAGCCTTTCCAGCCCCTACACTGCGGGACACAAAGGACACACAAGAGTTTTTAGTAGTCTCATGGGGGAAAGGACATAAAAGTTTGAGTTTAGGCCTGGGTGAGAAATAAGATCCCTACTATATGCCCATTTTTCATTAGATACCCTTGAAATGATACACTCTTGAAATAAAGAATACGAAAATGGACAAAACTTGAGAAAGAATGCAAATGTCTTGGAGTCATCTCAATCCATGGATCAATTCATGCTTCCTACTTCTCAGCTGACTAAAAAAACGACAATTAGAGCCTTCTCTAGAAAAAGATTTTCATCCAAAGTCCCAGAAACTTTCATGCATAGTATCCAACATTTAAGAAAAAAATTATGACATATGCTAGGAGATAATTGAATGACCAGAAACCAAGAGTAGGAAAAATCTGTTAGAGGAAATCTATATGTGATGTAGAAATTGAAGTTTAGGGTCCAAATCTGACAATAACAATGACAAACATAGGTAAAACATAGAGGATATGAAGAAGGATTTGACAAAATAACAATCTATTTAAAAATCTATTGGCATCTTATTTTAGAAGTGCATATTATAGCAAAAACAACTCAGCAGATGCTTTTAAAGGCGAACGACTACACAGGAGAGATACTTGGTGAAAGAGAAGCTAGGTCACAAAATAGTGTCCAAATAAATGCACATATAGAAAAATGTTCAAAAAAAAGCAAAATGTAAAAGAAAAAATAGAGGACATAGGTATGATTTCTAAAATGGTATTGAACCAAAAACTAGGACAAGAACAATATATGAGGAAATAACAGAAAAGATTTCCAAATGTGAGACATTAAACTTACCAGTTAAATCAGTTTTAAAGACATACACATACATATAGATACATCATGATAAACTCCTAAATATTGAAGAAAAAAGATGAATCTTTCTTTCTGCATATAGACAAAAAACACTGATATACCATGAGGCTTAAAAAGATTTAAAATTAAAATAAAATTGCTATCACATTAATGATAGCATAATGATTAATGATAGCATAATAATAAAATTGATATTAAAAAAATAAAATTGCTATCATATTAATGATAGCAATTTACAGATAAATTAAATTGAAAGTTAATAGATTTTTTGCATTTTCTGCAAAATAGTAAGAGTACTAACTGTGAAAAGTATGTGTCTCTGTATAAACACCTATATAGGAAAAAATGTAAAAATCTGGATCAACTTAAGTCATTAAAGGAGAATAAGGAGCAAAGCCTTGATGAGTAAAATACAGACAGAGTAGGAAGAGGACAGATTTAATCACAGATATATTTGTAATAGCATTATGTGAAATTTAAATGGAGCAACATTCCAACTGAAAGACAAAACTGAACAATATGATGCATTTGGCAAACGACCTAAATGCATATATAAAATTGTACTTTAGACATTTGAATGCATTCTATTTCCAAGTGCATATGGCACATTTATGAATAAAGGACCATAATAGAAGTTCAACAAATTACATGTAATTAGAATTGTGATCTTTGCCACATTGGCCATATTAGCTAAAATTATACAAAAACAATCCTGGAAAATGCCTAAATATATACCATGTAATATGCATGCAAATGGCCCATAGATTCAGAAAGAAATTACAATTGAGAAAAGAAAGTGTATATAACTGAATGGTGAATATATGACATGTAAAACCTTGTGGCAGATTTAAAAAGCAATTATATTCTTTAATTTATATATTAGGAAAGAAGATTACTAGGAAAGAAAAACAATGACATAATCAACTATCTCAAGAAGTTAGAAAACAATTATTTTTAACAAACAGGAAAAAACCGACAACTTTAAAAGGTAGGAAACAATAGAGCAGAAAATTATGTGTCATAGGAAAATTCCACAAAGCTACAAGTTGTATTTTTCAAATATGAACAAAGTTAATAAATTTCTGAAGTGATACTAAAAAAGTGGTACAAAGGCACGAGTGATCAATATTAGAAATGACAAAACAGACGTAACTACAGATCCTGCAGTAAAAATACAAAATGAGGAAATTATGTGGAAATTTGTACCAATAAACTTGGAAATTTAGGAGAATAAGTATACTTTATAAACTAAAACTTTCCAAAATAAAACCAAGAAGAAATTGAAAATCTAAACAATATCTACTAAGGAATTTACTCAATAAGTTAAAGTGTTCTCATAAAAACAAAAGCAGGATAACAATGACAAAAACCTTAGAAAAACATTTAGGTTCCAAACTACTTCATTAGCAAAATATTTCAAATATCTAAGAACAAAATAACAGCATTTTACATACGCTATTAAAAAGAGCAGAAACAAAAAAAAAAAATGCTTCCCACCTTTTTTTATGAAGCAAGTTTATTTTCCTGACAAAATTTGACAAGAACATAATAAAAATTTAAATTATAGCTCAGTCTTTTTAACAAACATTGCGATAATAATACTAAACATAATAACATCAAATTTAATTATATATAAAGATTTTGCAATGACAAAATTTTGGTTTACCACTTGAAAAATCAATTAAGAAAATGCATTCTATTGGGGGAGGTGGCAACATGGATCCTAATAACCCTTTTGAAACATCTGTCACTGTAGAACCAAGCCCTTTGGTCTCACAGTTAAAGAATGAAATTACACACACAAAGGAGGAAGTTAGGAAACTGTTTATAAGAACTTTGAGAAATAAAATATCTTTCAACTGGGAAATCCTTAGTGGATCAGCATGTGGGTTCTTGGTTCCGAACTTTTTATGGATGAGTGGAAGATGACCAATGTTCAATTTGTTTAGTGGCCACCAAATGACCAGTTGGAAGCCAAGCGTTCTAAATCAGTTACCCTGCATACAGAGTTTAATGAAAATAAGAATTTGAAGAAAAATCAGTAATTCTACACGTTTTAAATTCCTGAAACTCAGGAATTTAGTAGGAGGAGCGGGGAGGAGTTGTAACTCACCCCTGGAAGTAAGGAGGAGTCACACTCCTGTACTGCCTGACAAAGGCCTTTCTTGGTCAAAGTCCTACTCCACTCTGCCTATTCTTATTTTAATTCGCAGGCCATTTTTTTTTTAAACTGGCTACCTATTTATAAGCTAACTAAAGTAAGTTTTTTACACTTTCAGTTGATTCATTCTATGAAATGTGACATCTGTTTACTATGAACACTTTTAGCAACATGGCACTGATACAGGAAATTCAGTGTGATAAAGGGTTACTTAAAATTGCATATATAAAATATATTTAATAATTCTAAAACATCCTCCAAGGTCAGGGTAAGAGGTAAAACAAGTGAAAGTTATTAATATGAAAAAAGAAAAAATTAATTGTCTTGGAAGGCATGATTATATACATAGAATACACATAAAAATCTGCAGATAGTGGATTAAATTAATAACTAAATTTACCTTAGATTGAAAAGCCAATGCACAAAAATCAAAAGAATTTCTGTTGTTAGGTTCTGTGGTACAATAGACTCATTCTGTGTTCTTTTCAGGGTCTTGGTGTCCCAAACAAAGAACTGAACAAGACACTTGAAAAAGGTAGTACAGTTTTACGTTTCTTAAAGTTAGTAAAAGTCCGCTGTGCAGAGAGAGAGCAGACAAACAAGGAACTTACAGTGGCCACAGATGAATGGCGGTGTCTTCTGTAACCCCATCATCCATGCTGACCTCAGAGCTAGGTCATTCTCTTAGAAACTTGCTTGATTTTGTGTCAGAAGAGTTAAAGACAGGACTTTCTGATTGGTCCAGGTACAGGGCTTGGGAGTTACTTAGATCTCTGTGATTGACAGGTCACACATACTTGCTCAGCCAGTTACCCATGCTCTAATTTCATGCCTCATTTCTGCATACTGGACATATTTCTAAGCAAATTTTTAAATGTACACTGTTTACCATAACTGGTTTCATTTGTTCTCCCATAACAAAACACTAAAATGTGTGTGACTCAAACAACCAACATTTATTTCTCACAGCCACGGAGCCAACATTTCTGAGATGAGGGTGTGGGCATACATGGTTTTCATGATGACCTTCTTTGTGTTACTTCTTTGTGTACCCTTCCATCACAGAAAGAGAGGTGGATAACTCTCTGGTATTCTTTCCTTTTAAAGGTCACTGGCCTGATTCATGAAAGCTTCCCTCTCACAACTTCCTACAAATACCATTCCATTTGGTATAAAAATTTTAACAATCAAATTTTGGACAGGCAAACATTCATTACAAGACAGTATCAAAATAATAATACTTGAAAGAGATCTGATGAGAAACTAAATTGAAGTAATCAGTTTGGAAAATAATTTGGCACTGTTTGCTAAAGTTCACATAGCAAGTATAACCTTAATTTGAAGGTTACCACTGCTGTACTGTGCAAATATTTCACCAAAATATGTGCAGAAGAATGTATGTAACATTATTATTTATATTAATCATGGAGCTCCAAACAATACCATATAATTTATATTAATCACGGAGCCCCTCTCTCCAACTATTCCAGGCTCAGCAAACAACCTACCATTTTTCAAATGTAATGGATCAAAAAAATCTTATTATCTAGGCAAATTGAGCTTTGGCACCTAGGAGTATTTCATCTTCTCTCAGTCTTCAAAAATGAAAGCTGTTTTTCCAGAAACAAGAAGGATAATTAATTTGACTAAAATAGTTTCTATTCTAACACATAATAATTAAGATTGAGGAGAAAGAGACATGACTTTTAGTCATTTCTTACCTTTTGTGTTTCATACTCTTTTTAACCTTAAAGTGTTCAAATTTCTAAATTATCTACTCAAGTGACATGCTCTTGTAATTTCTTCAATTGCTTTGTCACTGTGAAACTCACAATTGGATCAAAGATAGTATGGTTCTTGGAAATGCTCTAAAATATAATATACTAAATAACAGTATGCTCTAAAATACAGTTTAATATTAAATAAGATTATAAAAATGAAAATATGAAACCAAATAGGCAGCAAATACTCTACTAAAATTAACAAGATGTGGATCCCTATAAAAATAATCAGGCACATTTGAAAGAGACAAAGACATATTAATTATATTTATTGGTAATTTGTGCTATAAATGGAGTATTTGCTAAAGTTTTAGCTTTTCAATTTCCAAAGTCATTTTCCTCTGTTGTGGCTGGTAAAACACAATTTCCTATTAGTGCTTTTTATGAATATGATATTAATGGGACATGAGCTGGGAAACTTATTGTGAGGATGATACTGTTGTCGTGGTTTCTCCTGCTGTTATTTTATTGTTTTTTTAGAGACAAATTATGCTTGTCCTAGTTATAGAGAGGAAGCTATGGCTGTTCCCTGCTCGAATTCTTAGCCAGACAAAGAGCAGGGAGACAATGATTAAATAAGTGCATCGAGGTCCCATTATCAGAGACGATCTCTAATCTTCTCCTGCTGATTTTGGAAAGTAATTTAGGACGCATTCAGATGGGATGAGGAGAAATGATATGCAAGGAATACTCACTCTGCCCCATCTGCTACAGACTTGACAGAAATCAACCTTCAGCTCACTTTAATACAGACAATAAAACTATATTTATTGTGTGATGTTAGCTTATTTATTTAAAGTAATAAAATTATAATAGTTTATGAATTTCAAGTTTATAATGCAACTTTTATGTACACATGCTTATTAAACTGAGATTCTTGAAGAAGCAGACCTTATCTTTCCTTCACATGGTTGTTTCCTAAATATCCAAGCAGCCCCTCTCTTCCTAATCAATAATACTGTTCAAGATTTCTAATGTAGTTTTGCCTGCTTCTGAACTTTACATAATTGGAATCATATGGGTCTAGGTTTAGTAACTCAACATATGCTTGAAATTTTTCCATGTTGTTTCATATATGAAGAGTTTGCTCGTTGTCATCCCTGGTAGTGTTCTATCAGACGACTGCATAAACATTTTTACAAACATACTGATCACAAGTTTTCATTATCAGATGCTATGATTTGCAAAGCTATGAGTATTTCTACACATCACTTTGTGTAAACATGGAAAAATTTGTATTAGGGGTCTAGCTAAGAGACAAGGATTGGTGGAACGCAGGTTATTTTTGTGCTTAAATATTGAAGATGGTGCCATATAATTCCAAAGATGTCACACCTGCCAGTAGGAAATTAGAACTACTTTTGCTCTATATCTTTGCTATTCCTTAATCTAGTCAAACTTTTAAACTAGCTGTTCTGTTCTAATAGAGTCTAATAGAGCTAATTCCTGGAGGTTTTCCTTGGCATTTCCCTGAGGACTAATAAGACTGACAATTTTTCATACGTTTACTGGTTATTTGAATGTCATCTTTTGTGAAGTGGTTGTTTAGGTACTTGGTCCATTTTTTTTAAAACCAGGCTTATCTACTTGTCTTTGTGGATGTTAGCCCTTTGTTGGTCATAGATTTTGCAAATAACACCTCTGATTCCATAATTTTCCCACCCATTCTTCAAATGATATTTTTGATGACTCATAATTTTATTTTTAACACAGTCCAATTTTCCAACCATTTTCTTTATTAGTGCTTTGTGTCTTTTATGAGGAAATTATGTCCTCCTGCAAGTAAAGATATTGTTTTCTGAATTATTATACAGAAGTTTTTCAATTTTATCTTGTACATTTGTATTTGTAATTAATTTGAGATTGATATTTTATTTCATTTTTAAGAAATAAATTTTCATTTTTTAATTGAGTGACATAAAAGTAACATTCTTTCATTATTCTTTATAAATCAAAAGTGAACACATGAGCAAATCTGTTTCTGTGTTTTCTATTCACAGCATTGATCTCTTTTCTGCTGTTGTATCAGTGCTACCGATCACAACTCCTGTGTGTTTATGATATTCTGTGAAGAGCCATGAAAAAGCAGATTTTCCTACTTTGTTCCACTTATTACAATTTACTTTGACTATTCATTTTATCTTTTCTACACATACTTTATAATTTATTTCTCAATTTTCACAAAATGTTTATTGGGGTTTTGATTAGACTTTTTCTAAACCTATGGATCAATTTGGGGAGAATTAAAATTCCTTATAACACTGAAACTTCCTAATTGTGGACATAAATATTTTCTCCATTTATGTCTTCTATTTTTTATTTTATTTTATTTATTTTTTATTTTAAAGAGAATAAAACCAAGTAAAACAAAACAGAATAAAACCAATCAAAACAAACCAGTGTAAGTGAAACAGAAATTCAAAACAATAGGAAATCAACAGTTGTTACTATAAAGCCTCTTGTTGTCTTCAAAATAGCTACAGATACCATCAGACATAGTAAAAATCAGACAAAACAGAACAGAACAGAACCAGTAAAAAAAAAACAATGAATGCAATAAAGGACTTCAAAACAAGATAATGGTAAATTCAAAATGGCTATCACAATATAGCTTGTTATCTTTGAAATAGCTGCCCGTGCCATTGGGTATAATAAAATAAAACAAGATAAAACACAATAAAGCTCAACCCAACAAAACAATGAAAATGATACAGGACTTCAAAACAAGATGATAGGGAATCAACAGTGGCCACACCTTCAGAAGGAGATCCCCATAGATGCCACATTGTACATTGTCATTCTCTGAATAGATGATCAGACCACCAGCTTTAGACTTGCAAGGTCAGTGAAGCGCTAAACACTACAAGCATTTAAGTTGCATTTTACCTCAGTAGCTACCACTGCAGCCTGTGTTTCTCTGGATCACCCAGTCACTTGTGGTGGAGGTGCTGGAGTATGGTATGAGATAGTTGCTCTTCTCGTTTCCCAGTCCATGAGCTGGAAGGGGCTGGCATCTGGATTTCCCCATGGCAACCTGCATATGGCATTGATTTGCAGGGAGGGCTTGGTTCTCAAGTGACTTGTTCTTTTTCCCTGCAGTCTGCAAATAGTGCTGTCTTCTGTATTTTAAAAAATGTAGTTTTTCAGTAGAAATTGTGTACATCTTTTGTTCCATTTATTACTAAATATCGATTTTTTGCTATTATGTATGTTTTTTGTGATATATTTTATTTTCTAATCTTTGCAAATGCATGGAAGTATTATAGACTTTTAAGTTAGGTAAAAAAAAAATTATAGACAGATAAGGCTGGGCCCTCAGGAGTCAGGGAGTCAGGGAGTCAGTTCAAAGACAAAAACTCTCTACAACTGTGGTTGGAGTCACATTTGTTGGAGGCCAAGCCTCAAGATGAAAACGGAAGAACCAGGCCTAAAATAAGTGGTAACACCTGGTTTAATAAAGTCTGTATAGACACGAGTCACCTCAGTAAGTGACTGCATTCTCAGACTCTTCCTGTATAGACTGCTAAGTTAGGGATAAATATTGTAGGCAGTAGACAGGGATAGGCCCTTAAAAGAGCCAGTGTAGAAGACAGGACCCATTACAACTGTGGGGGAGATACAGATGCATCCACTGAGGAAAAGATCTCAACATAAATGATGAAGCAAATGCACCCACATACTTTTCCTAAGGAAAAACAGTAGTGATTGATATTCTAAATAATTATCAATCATTGTGGGAAAGCCAGGAAGATCTACTGACCCACCCTCTCCAGGAAAGGTGCCGGAACTGTTTCTTACTACATAACCTGTTTCTCCACTTGGCCCCCATTTAATCAATATTACCTGAGCAATTATGTTCATAATCCTATTGACTGACCACAGTTTTTTCCCATCTTATGCTCACATTGTGATTTCCCATTTTCCCCCACTATACATCCATATCACCTCATGGTTTTTTCTTTAAAAAGGGAACCAAGAATGTAGCTCAGCAGTACAGTGCCTGCCTGGCAAGCACAAGGCCCTGAGTTCAATCCCCAGCACCAGAAAAAAAAATACCAACCCAACAAAAACCTCTTAAAAGGGAACCCACTAGGGACCACTTCTGACTCTCTGTCAGTCAGAAGTTTTCTTTCCCCAATAAATAGATCCTGCTCTTAACTTCTCATGTTCCTAGAATTTATTCTTTGATTTTAGAGAACACAAATTCACATGGATCCTCTAGCAGGTTGTGAATTTCTTTCTCTTACATCCTTTGGAGGTCTTCCTGAGATGGTTGGATGGGGGTAAATGTTTACTTTTGTTTCATTGATTCAGAATTGTGACTCATTTAGGTGACCAACATTTTTCAGTGATTCACATTTTGTTATGTCTTTGCCCATTGTTTATAATTGCTTATGCTTTGTCTCATATAGCTTTGGTAAAATTATGATAAATTTATATTAAAAACATGGGACGTGTCATGAGCAGGCTGACTGGAAGAGAGACGTCCCCAGCCCTCTCCTGTGAGTCGGCACCATTCACAGACTGCGGAGGAGAACGAGAAGTCAACAAGAACCTAAGACCTCCCGTGAGTCACTGGCATGAGCAGGCTGACCAGGGGAGAGCAGATGCCAGCCTCTTCTGGCGTGTGGACAGGGAGACAAGAAGATCCAACATCCCCTCCCTGTACCCCAAGCAGTCAGCTGATCCAGAGAAACACAGGCTGCAATGATAGCTACTGGGGTAAAGCACAACAATGCATGTAGTGTTTAGGGTTTCACTGACTTTGTCGGTCTAAAGCTGGTAGTCTGACAATCTATTCAGAAGATAACAATTAACAGTGTAGTATCTATGGGGGATCCTTCTGAAGGTGTGGTCATTGTTAATTCCCTATTATCTTGTTTCAAAATCCTGTATCATTTTCACTGTTTTGTTGGGTTGGGTTTTATTCTGTTTTATCTTGTTTGATTTTGTTATATCTGATGGCATGCATAGCTATTTCAAAAATAATAAAATGTATTATGGCAGCCATTTTGGATTTACTGTTACCTTGTTTTGAAATCCTGTATTGTCTTGTTTTTCTTAATTCTATTTTGTTTCTGTTTTGTTTGATTTTATGTGTTTGAAGGTATGGGCATATATTTTTAAGACAATGATAAGTATGGCAACCACTGTTCATTTCTTATTATCTTGTTTTGTTGGGTTGGGTTTTATTCTATTTTATCTTGTTTGATTTTGTTGTATCTGATGGCATGGGCAGCGACACTGCCCACTTACACTGGCTTGTTTTGCTTGGTTTTATTCTCTCTAAAATAAAATTTAAAAAATAAAAATAAACTGGTGCAGTATCTCCCACTCCCCAAAATAGGATGGTTACACGGTTATGATGCTTCTTTAGTGGGACATTTTTTATTTCTGTTTTGTATATGTTGCATTTGAACTAGCTGATGAGTTTCCTTAATGTTTCTTTCTTGACTTTAGACAATGGTGCTAGGATAAGTAATGTTAGAGCAGACCCTATTATGTAAAATTCTGAAAAATGGCTCTTTTTATGAACTCTAGCTCATACTTAGAAAATTTACATGCCTATTAATAAGCTATGGACTCCTTCCACCAGTTAAAAGATGCTAAATTTGTGACCTTTCTTAAGAATTAGAGGGCAGATTTCACTGAGACAAACTGGCCTGATTCTCCTTCTGCTCTAGAGGAGGTGTTGAGCCTGTTCTGCCTCAGTTCCCTTTCTGACCTGATCTTCCTCTGCTGAGGAGACAGTTTTAGCTCTTGAGATTCCCTACTCTTCCCTTTCCAGGCTTAAAGTGATCACTCCCTGGCAATTTGTTTCAGTAACTCAACATGAGCATTAGAAGAAAACATTTCCTTTTTCTGACCTTATTTCTAATCTTTTTCCTGCCACTTTGTACTTTCTTTTCTTCTTTTTTTTTTTGAAGCATGTAAAATTATAGAAAAAGACTCTAAACTGTCCCATCTTTTTCCTCTTCCCAACAACTAAGTTAAGCCCATAGAAAATGAGCTTTCACTAGCACAGAAGATAGAGATTCACCTTAGATGAAGAATACAGACTTATTCTCTGGACCAGATGAGACACTGGTATTTTGCCACCCAGAAGAACACTTATAAAAGCCATGTCCCAGGAAAACAGTGTCCTTCAGGGTACTGGACATGAGACACAGTAGAAAGAAATGACTTATGGGTGAAGCCAAAAGGGCTATTTCCAAAGCAACAAACTTAAGAGACCAAAATGTAATTAGCCAAAGGGAAAATCTCCAGCCTTCTCTCTCCCCTCCTAGGTCTAGTTACCCTTTATGTGTATAGGAAAAATTATCTGATAATAAGTTGTGAACTTTAAAACTTTACTGTGTACTGACAAAGCACTGGGTGATGATTTTGCTCAGACTTTTGCCTGGGCTTCCTTCCAAACATCACACCTCAGTCGACGGAGGCACTGGAGAGGAGGTGATTTGCTGTTTCCCACAACCCTTAGGTTGCAACTGGGATGGCTTTCTTTTTGCACATTCCTTTTTGATTATACATGAAAGTCCAGTTCCCCTCTAGAGCAGAGAGATTTTATCCCATTTAAAAACTGTTGTATATGTACCCAGGTCAGGTCTGCACTCTTCCCTCATGGAAACATAAATAAATCCTGAAGTGTGGGCAACTGAAGGAAAAATAGGTAGGACAGTAAGAGCTTCCCCAGTACAGATACATCTCCGAGACCTGAGGTTAAGAAAGGATTGTTGCCTTTAGTTGATAACCTAAGGGCATAAGGTTTACTCGAACCCTGTAACGGCCTGTGCAATGTCTGATATTGGGAGTTCAAAAACCCTTGGGAATGGAGGTTAATATAGCACCTTAGATTGATAAACCAAATAGTAGTACCAATCACCCCAGTGGTACCTAACTCACACACTCTTCTTTTTCAGGTCCCAGAAGATGCCCACTGATTTTCCATGTTAGTTTTAAATGATGCCTTCTTTTGTATTCCTTTATAGACAGACTCCCAGGTGGGGTTTTTTTGTTTGTTTATTTGTTCATTTTGGGTTTTTTTGCTTTTAAAAATCCTCATGACCAGGCCTCTCAACTGATGTGGCTTGAGCTCCCCCAGTGATTCAGAGACAGTCCCCATCTTTTTGGACGAGTGCTGTCCCATGACTTGATGTGTTTTAAATTTTCCCAGGTCACAGTCTTACAACTTGTAGATAACATATCCTTAGGTGCCCCTTAGAAGGGCTCTCTAGTCAAGGCACCTGTGCTCTGCTGAATTTTCTAGCAGACAGAAGTTATAAGGTTTCTAAATTTAAAGTACACCTTTTCAACCTTGAAGTAAAATATTCAGGCCTTATCGTATCCAAGGGAATCCAATGCTGGATGAAGAAATAATTAAACCAATTCTTTGCTTCTCATAGCCCAAGACTCTAAAACAGCTAAGGAGATTCCTAGGAATTACAGATTTTTTTCACCTTTGGATACCCAGATATGGGGGAAATACACCGCCCCTCTATCAACTTCCAAAGAGACCCAAAAGACAGACACCCATATTTTAACCTGGGCACTTGATTCCCAAATGGCATTCCAGAAGCTTAAACAAGCACTTCTAAATGTGCTAGCCCCGAGACTACAGACGGTACACTGTTTTACTTTGAATGTTGATGAGAAGCAAGACATGGCTTTGGGATTGCGTATGCAAGACCAAGGACCCACTCAGCAGCCTACAGCGTATCTGAGTCATGAGTCAGGCACTGTAGCAAAGGAACAGCCTGCACACCTTAGAGCTGTGGCTGCAGGAGCTCTCTTAGTGCCAAAAGCATTCAAGCCGACTTTAGGCAAAGATGTTACTGTATATATGCCTCACAGTGTGGCAGGGCTTCTTTCCTCCAGAGGGAGACTATGCCTACCAGATAACTGATTCTCGAATACCAGGGTATACTTCTAGAAGGATCAGCCATTCAAATACAGAAATGCCCCTCTCCTTAAGCCCTGTTACCTTTCTAGCAGAAAAGAAGGAAACTGAGACTGACAGACATGGCCATGAATAGGTAATTCTACATACATAAGCAGCCAGAGAAGACTCATTAGACATATTCATTATTGACTTTGATTTGACCCTCTTCTGTGATGACAGCTCATTCATGTAAGATGGAACAAGATAGACAGGGACAAGAAAGACAGGGTATACAATGATGACTTTGCATCGGACACTTGAAAGTTCCTCATTTGCCCCTTGGACTAGTGCTCACCTAAAGGAGCTCAGAGCTCTGACCAGATCCTCACACTCAGCAAAGGACAAAAAGTCAATATTTATGCTGACTCAAGACATACTTTCCTAGTATTACATGCCCACCTGGCCAGATGGAAAGAGGCAGAAAGTCTTTACATCAAACCTTTCACGTGGGGAAGAGACAAGATGGCCTTCAAGTTATTCATAGGAAAGAAACTTTCTCAGACAATACGACAGATAATTAAGACATGTGAACTCTGACATGAGAACAATCCTCTTAACCAAACAATAGTTCCTCCAGGTATCCAGAGAAATAGTAAATATCACAGAGAAGACTGGCAGCTTGATTTTACTCATATACCTAAAAGTGAGGTACTTTAATGCTTAATCTGAATAGATAAGTGCACAAACTTGGTTGAGGCCTTTCCCTGTAGAACAGAAAAAAACACAAGAGATGGTAAAGTTTTTGGTCCCAGAAATCATCCCCAGATTTGGACTTCCTAAGAGCTTATAGAGTGATAATAGGCCTACCTTTAAAGTAATAGTCACACAGAATGTCTGTCAGGCTCTAGGGATTCTCTGTCACCTCCATTGTGTGTGGAGGCCACAAACACTGGGAAAAGTAGCAAAAGTAAATGAGACCCTAGACACATCTTTGTAAAATGGCTCAAGAGATTCACCTTCATTGACCTCATTTACTGCCTTTAGCTCTTATCAAAGTAAAAAATACACCTCTAATCATAGGCCTCAGTTTGTTTGAAATGCTTTATGGACACCATTTTTTCACTAACAATTTTCTCTTTGATAGAGAATCTGATGCCATGCTGAAAGATGTAAACTTACTAGCTAAATTTAACAGCTAATGAAGTTCAACCTACAGAAAAGGGAAATCTCAGATTTCATAATGGAGATTTAGTACTGGTAGTCTCTTCCATCAGCATTTCCTTCCATAGGACCAACTTGGGAAGGACCACACACCATGATTCTATGACCCCATCAGCTGACAAGACAGCAGACCTGGACTCCTGGGTACATCACACTAGAATCAAACTTGTAACTGGATACTGTCTCTGAATGTGAGCAACCATCTGAATACTCCTGTGAACCCACAGAAGACTTACGATTCCTGTTCAAGAAAAAAAACTGTCAGATAAGTGAAGTTACTATTAGCCCTTTTACTAATTAATTCACCACTTAAAGGAGGATAGGATTCCTGTCTAATATGGGCACAAGAATGTGCAGAGGCATCACAACAAACATCTTGCTGCATATGAGGACTGTTTCCCTTGTACTTCCTTGGTGCTCATCACCACAAGGAGATGATTGGAATAAATTAGAAGGCTATATTAATGAGACACAAAAGAGTTCAATGATTTATAGCTTAGCCCCTCATTGCAAAGTAATTGATTGGCCTGCGAACTATACTCTTCATGATCCTGGACATAATCAAATTGTATTCTGATAATGCCCCTGAAGCCTCTCTACAGGCACTAGTAAGACCCCTATTAAATAAAGACAAAGGTCCCATCCTGCAGGCCAACAAACATAGATATTAAGATGGCTATTTTCAGATATAGGATGATTATATACGATTAATTCCCACTACAGGGCATTATGATTAGCATAGGTACAAGGCAGGAGTGTCAAAAATATTGACAAACCTGCAAACTTACATCTGTGACATCGATGGTCTAGAAACATGTTTCACTAGTATGATCACTTGGTCTCTATCTTTATCCCTCCCCTAGGATTAGAAAATGTCATGCAACATATCTAGGTCGCTATTAGGTATACTTAATGGGCTTTAATGACACTAAAGCTGATCTCTCCTAAATGAAGAAGTAAAACTCAAGAGACAAATTGCTTCCAAAATCAGATGGCATTACACATTCTAATAGCAGCACAAAGGGGTACTTGTGCAATTGTAAAAACCGAATGTTGGATGTCCATTACTGAACCTTTTGATAATATCTCAATGGCTATTAAAAGTATTAGGCAACAGATTAATGACAAGTCAGATGCTGGATCTTCTCCTTATCCTCTTTATGGGAAGCCCTACTGGCTTTTCCTGGTGGAAGCCTTTGCTGATGACATCCATAATTATCTTGTTGATCTTATTACTTGACTCACACATACTTAAGTCTTTTCTTTTGTTCTGTCTCCTCCAGACTTAAAGTTTTATGTCTACCCAAGACAAGAAGACCTAGAGTCTACAGGGCCCTCTAAATTGACCTCCTGAAGGGTATCTCTGACTTCCAGTCACAACCAGGATCCCCCTTTAGCCTGAAAAGGCCAGATTGGTCATCACTCACGGCTCCCTCATGGCAGTTTCAGGTACTTCTTCAGAAGGGGGAATGTTATAGATAGCTAAGTTTGGTAGAAGTATTGTAGGTAGTCAATTTATGCTCATAATCTTATTAGTTGACCATGGTTTTGTCCCACCCCATGACCATATTGTGATTTCCCATTTTTCCCCATTTTGGACCCACCTCATCTCATGGTTTTGCTCTATGAAAACCCCTTAAAAGGCAACCCATTTGGCAACTCACTGGAGCCTCTTCTGACACTGTCTCAGACAAAAGCTTTCCTTCCCCAGTAAACATACTCTGCTCTTAACTTCTGTTGTTAGGGGCTGGGGATTTAGCTCAGCGGCATAAGCGCCTGCCTTGCAAGCAGGCAGTCGTGAGTTCGATCCCTGGTACCGATTAAAAAAAAAAAAAAAACTTCTGTTGTTCCTGTAATTCATTCTTTGATCTTAGAGAACACAGACTCATTCTGGACATCTAACAGGTTGGGAATTTCTCCTGTATCAGTCCTCTCCTGAAAACTTCTTCATTCTTTACACACACACTTGCAACATGACTTGCCTCCCCATTTGATCAATATTACCTAAGAGACAATGTTTACAAGCTTATTGGTTGAGCATAGCTTCTATCCATATTGTACCCATGTGGTTTATAAAACTTTCAATGAAAAGTGGGGTCCTCAGTATTTTATTTGAACCCCCCTGCCTCTTACCCTTTGTTCCTTAGAACTGAGTCTTCAACTTCGGGAAACATAAATTTAGCATATCAGACATCTAGCAGGTTGCGAGTTGTAATATTTTCCTTATATCATCTGAAAGTCTTATATCATTCTTATATCAGAGTCAATAACACATTGTATTATTGATCGGTGTCAAATAAACTTGCTAAATTACTCATTAATTCTGTAATTTATTTTTTTGAACTTTGTATATGTAAAAGTATCATTTGTTAATAATTTTTCCTTTTTAAGTCTGGACATATACTTATTATTTCTCTATTCACACATACTTCTCATACATTATGATCACATACATCCTAGGGAATTTGTTACCTGTACATAATGATCTTCATTATTTTTCATTTTCTCATTTCCATTCCTCCCCCTCAGTCCTTCTTTCATTTACAAAACTTTGTACTATTTTCCTTCCATCCTTTTAAATTTTTATCCCTATTCTTTCCTTCCCTCATTTCCACTGGAACATTTTTTTCTCTTTTCCAATGTCTTCTCTCCATTTTGGTCTTTATTTACCCTCTGTGTTTCTCATACAAGAGAAAAATATAGTATCTAGCTTTGGGTATCTGACTTACTTCACTTAACATTATGTCTCGATTTACCTAAAAATGTCTTAAATTATTGCTTCCTTATGGCAATAGTACTCCACTGGATACAAATACCACCTTTTCTTTATCCAGTCACCTGTTTATGGGCATATGGGTTGTTTCAAAGATTTAACTATTATAAATTGTGCTGCTATAAACATGAATATACATATTCAGAGGCATTTTTTATTACCACTCAGCTCAAAATACAGTAACTCTCATGCTTTCTTTTCTATTCAAGGAGTATTTTCAAATGTGTTGCTCAATTTCAGACATACTTCTAGATCTCATCTTCTTATTGACTGTTAACTAAAATTGCACTGTGGTCAGAACATATATTTTGCATGACTTTAATGTATTGAAATGTGTTAATATTTTCTTTATGAACCTGTATGTCATTTGTTTGTTTGTTTGTTTTTATTTTAAAGAGAAAAAACAGAAAAATCAAGGAGAAAATGAAAAATTAAAAAACAATACCAAAATTAAAATGATGACAACAACAACAAAAACAATGACAATATAAGATTTCAATACAAGATGATAGAAATTTAACAATGGTTGTTATACTGCATACTGTTATTCTCAAAGTAATTGCACAGGCTACCAGATACCAGCATACAAGGTGGATAAAACAATAAAATTTCCTTGTAAGCAGTTTCTTTCCCTTTTACTATATCTATTGTAACTTTTTGGATCTATTTACTCTTCAGTTTTTTACACTAGCAAGACAATATGGTGTTGCCAGAATGGTTAGCTCAGCAGCATAAGCACCTGCCTGGTAAGCACAAGATTGTGAGTTCAATTCCTGGTACCAAAAGACAAAACAAAGAAAGAGAAAGATTTACCATTAAGATAATATAGTGTTTACACATGCAAGTCTGATTTATTTGACTCATGAGTATGGTTTCTAGTTGCATCCATTTACCTATGAAAGCCTCGAGCTTATCAGTCTTTATTGCTGAGTAGTATTCCATTTTATAAAAATGCTACATTGTTTTATCCATTCCTCAGTTGATGGACATTTGGGTTGTTTACAAGATTTAGCTATTGCAAATTGTGCTGCTATATGCATGAGTGCACCTACATCACTGTGGTGTGATATTTTTATTCTTCTGGGAAAATATCCAGAAGGGGAACAGGTAGGTCAAATGGAACCACTAATCCTAGTTCTCTGAGGAATCTCCATATTTATTTCCATAGTGATTGTACCAGTGTATGCTACCACAAACAGTGGAAAAGAGTTCCTTTTTCCCGACACCTTGCCAGCATTTGTTATTGGTTAATTTCTTTATGTTAGCCATTCTTTCTGGAATTAGATGATAGCTCAGTATGGTTTTAGTTTGCATTTCTTGAATGACCAATGATGTTGAAAATTTTTTCATATATTTATTTGCCATTTGTATGTCTTCATCAATGAATTTTGCATTCATCTCAGATGCCCCTTTTTGGATAGGGTCTTTAAACTTGGCAGGCCTAAATATTTATATATTCTCAATAAAAGTCCTTTGTCTGAGGGACAATTTGCAAAAATCTTTTCCCAATCTGTGGGTTTTCTTCTCACTCTGTTGGTGATTTCTTTTGATGTGCAAAAACATTTTAACACAATGAGATCTCAGTTGTTGATTCTTTGAAGTACTTCCTGTGCAGTTTGGTTTTTGTTCATAAACTCTTGGCTTATGCCTACATTCTCATTTCTAACTACTTTATTTTTCAGTAGCTTTAGTGTTTCCATCTTAATATCTATGATCCACTTTGACTTTAGTGCACGGTGATAGGCATTGGTCTAGTTTAAGTCTTCAGCATGTAGAAAGCCAGTTTTTCCAAAACCATTTATTAAAGAGGCTGACTTTCTTTCGGTGAAAGTGTTTGACACCTTTATCAAAGATAAGGTGGTTGAGTCTGTTTGTAGTTGTGTCTGTATCTTCTATTCTGTTTCATTCATCTTTAGGTCTGTATTTTTGCCAATACTATGCTGATTTCATTATAGCAGCTTTGTAGTATAATTTCAAGTCTAAGATTGTGATGCCTTCTGCCTAGCCTTTGTTGCCTAGGATTGCCTTTGTTATTCTAGGTCTCTAATGGTTCCATATGAATTTTAAGACTGTTTTATCTAGATTTGTGAGTTATGCCAATGGCATTTTAATTGGGATTGCATTAAATCTGTATAACAGTTTTTGGAGTATGGCCATTTTCACAATGTTGGTTCTTACTATGCATGACCAAGGGATGTATTTACATTTTCTGAATTCCTCTTCTGCTTCTTTTTTAGAGCATTATAATTTTCACTGAATAAATCTTTTACTTCTTTTGTTAGATTGATTCCTAAGAATTTCATTTTTTTAATTTTATTATGAAAGGTGTGGTTTCCTAATTTCTCTCACAGTGAATTTGTTGTTTGCGTACAGGAATGCTACTGATATTTGAGTGTTGACTTTGTAGCCAGTTACACTGCTGAATTTGCTTATTAGGTCTAGAAATGTGTTGGTGGAGTGTTTGGGGTCTTCTGTGTAAACTATCATGTCACCTGGAAATAATGATAATTTAACTTCTTCTTTTCCTATCTTCATTCTTTTATTTTTCTCTCTTGTCTATTAGCTCTGACTAATGTTTCCAGAATTATATTGAATAGAAGTGGTGATAATGAGCAACCTTGTCTTGTTCTTGATTTTTGAGTGAAAGCTTTCAGTTTTTGACCATTTAGTATAATGTTGGCTGTTGGTTTGTCATAGACAGCTTTTATCAAATTGAGGTAAAGACTATCCTGATTTTCTCTAGGTTTTTTTTTTATCGTGAATGAGTGTTGGACTTTATCAAAAGCTTTTTCTATTGAGATGATGATTTGATTTTTGTCTTTCCCTATATCAATATGGTGTATCACATTCATTAATTTGCACATGTTGAAACGTTTGTACATTCCTGGGATGAATCCCACTTGGTCATGCTATATAATCTTCTTGATGATTTGCTGCATCCTGTTTGCTAGTATTTTATTCAGGAGATTTGCATCTATATTCATTAGAGTGATTGACTTGTAGTTTTCCTTTTTTAGGCCTTTCTCTGGTTTTGGTTTCAGGGTGTCTTGGTTA